>QJPP01000790.1:600000-777177 GCA_003996215.1 Jaltomata sinuosa
CCTTGCGTCGATCGGGTTGTTCAGGTGAGACATATCGGGCTACTCTAGATTCAAGTGGGGTTCTGAGGTTTGATAGTCGCCTTTGTGTTCCGAGGTGATTTGATTCAGTTGATACTTTATGAGGCACATTGTACTAGATACTCCATTCACCCTGGCACAACAAAGATGTATAGAGACTTAAGGCAGCTTTACTGGTGGAGTGGTATGAAGCGGGATATAGCGGATTTCGTATCTCGGTGCTTGAACTGCCAGCAGGTTAAGTTCGAGCACATGAGACCTGGTGGTTTGATGCAGCGACTTCCCATTCCTGAGTGGAAGTGGGAAGGGAATTACATGGATTCGTTTGTGGATTTGCCGTCGTACTTCTCATCGGGTTTGATAACATATGGTGATTGTTGATAGGCTGATAAGTCAGCACATTTCCTTCACCCGGTTCAAACTCTTATTGGTGCAAGAGGTTTAGCTCAGATCTACATTCGTGAGATTGTTCGGTGTGCATGGGGTCCAGCTTCTTTATTTATAAACCGGCATCTCATTCACTATCTCAGTTCTGAGGGCTATTCAAGTGGAATTGGTACAGAGGTTCATCTAGTACCGCCTTCCACCCTCAGACAGATGCCAGTCCGAGAGACCATTCAGATTCTGAAGGACAATGCTTTCGGCCGATTTGACTTTGAGGTCTTGTGATCAGTTTGTTCCTTGAGAGTTTTTCTTAAAAACAGCTTATTCGAGTATCGCATGGATTTTGAGGCTGTATGCAGGCATCTGCAGATGCACCGGTAGGTTGGTTTGATGGTTTATAGTCTTTAGGCACAGAGCACGATTTTGCTTTGAAGATTCTAGAATCGGTCGAGTGATTCAGGACAGACTTCGGGCAGCTCAGAGCAGGCAGAAGAGTTATGCTGATCGTAGGCTTCGTGCCTTGGAGGTTAGTGTCAGTGACTTGGTGTTTCTCCGTGTATCGCCCATGAAGGGCGTGATGAGATTTGGTAGGCGGGGCAAGCTTAGCCCCAGGTACATTGGGCCATTTGAGATTCTTCAGAGGGTTGGTAGTGTTGCCTATCAGTTAGCCTTGCCTCCGATGTTTTCAGCTATACATCCTGTATTTCATGTTTCGATGTTGCGTCGATATATCCCAGATGAGTCTCATGTGTTGCAATGGGATTCAGTTCAGTTGGGTGAGGGTTTAGCCTTTGTTGAGGAGTCGGCGGCTATTTTGGCCAAAGATGTCAGGAGATTGAGGTCTCGAGAGATCCTGGTTGTTAAAGTTCAGTGGAGACACCGTCCAGTCGAGGAGGCTACCTGGGAGACCGAGAGAGATATGCGGGCTCAGTATCCGCAGTTGTTTGAGCCTTCTGGTACCCCCTTGACCTTGACTTTCGAGGATGAAAGTCCTTTTTAGTAGTGGATGATGTAATGACTCTTCCGGTTATTTCCACGTATACATTTTCCTTGTACCGTTAGAGCTTGTTTGTAGCGGCCCCAAGTCATTTAAGGCTTGTTGGGACCAGTATTTCGGTGCCGGGTCCATTTGTTTGGTCGTATGATAAGTTTTGAAGTCAAGCAAGTCAGCAAAAGTTATCGTAAGTTTCTTTAATAAATTTTTTGAACTTTGGGTAAAATGTCTCGGAGCTTTTCTCTCAATATATAAAGAGTTAGAAGTCCCCCAAAATACCAAATTGAAGGTCTACGAGTCTAGTTTCCAACACACAAAACCTCACGTCCAACTGATCTCGGAGTAAAAAGTTATGACTGTTTTACCGCGGACTGTTTGGCAGAAACCGGGTCGCAAACAGGGTCGCGAACTGGGTAGGGTCAAAATCGATTTTAAGCCTCAACTTCACGTTTTAAAATGCCATTTCAGTTCTGAAATAGTGAGAAAACATAAGGGAGGGTTCCAAGAGAGTTCTTGAGTATCAAAATCGTGCGATGGTGAATTGCGAACCTAAATTTAAGAATTTTATTAGCATCGCGCATATATTTGAAAATATTTTATTTTAAAGTTATATTTTTTTATTACTTTTTTTAAAGTATTTTAAAGGTCTATAAAAAATACTTTTATTATGATATAATTGTGTATGTACTTATTTTATAAGGTTTGTATACATTATAATATTTTAACGGAGATAGTAAATTTAGTTATGCTAAAAAATTATTATTATAATATAGTAGATTTTGTTTGAAATAATTTTTTATGAATTATGGTATATTTAAAATGTTATATTTATTTTACCATGAACTTATGCAATACCCGAATAGATACATATTGGGAAATGAATATTTTTGGTGTCACTTCCACCTCACACGTGGAAGTGGAGGAAGTGCAACACCTATGCACTACTGGATAGGTGGCCATCACTTACAAATACTTAGCTAGTGCTAGTAATTAATTCTTTGGGGAGGATAAGAACTTTGTAGCATTAACATTATTAGGAAAGATGTTATGCCTTGCAGAATTTTAAAAACCCACATTCTTGTTGATATTATGGTGGAAAAATAAATTTTAACGATTCACTTAATCTCTCAAAGAAAATCGATTATCTACGTCAAGTTATTCAAGCCTAATTTCGAGTTTGATTTCATTTCGGAGTTTCTCGAAGCGGTTCGAGCGTGGACATCGTTCTAGCAGCTTGTCATCGGACGACAGGTAGGTTACGGTTTATTTTCCCTAGACTCCGCATATATAGGATAAAATTGTATTAATGGGCATCCTTGGGTTGGTTTATTAGGTTAGTACCACAGACCTCGACCGCTTTATTTATGTCCGCCTACTTTTGTTCCTCCGTTGCTTGTAGTACTTGCCGATATATTTTATTTACCCTTGTGGTCCTGTGAGACCTTGTTGACTCTGGAACATAGAAGGTGGGATTTTGGGAATGTCCGCGAATCCCGGGCATAAAATTATCCTTCTAGGCTGGTTATGCTTGCTGAGTAGCTGTGGGCCTGTGCAGGGTCGATAGGTTAATTGTGAGCTGCTGAGCAACTATTGTGTTTGATCATACCATTTCCATGCATATAAAGAGGTTTTATCCATGTTTTACTACGGTTTGGGCTTCGGGCCTACTGACACTATTTTCTAAACCTTGCATGGCCCCGGGAGCCTTTTTTTATGGGAATAAATTGGAAATGGTTTGATTTAACTTGTGAATATTCCTGGGTAAAAGGAAGTAAATTTATGTTTTAAATCACCAGTTTTATGATTAACGCTAGCCTCGGCAGGCCCGGGGTGCTAGTTGAGTTTTCTTGCTACTTGAGATAATTTTAGCCTCGGTCGGACCGAGCACCCGAGATGACTTTCTACTGTTTAGACCCGGTTATGCCCGGTCACCCTTGGAGGGGTTTTGTTTTTGAGATATTTTCCTACTACTTTAGTCCTGGACAGGGTCTGGGCATGCATATTCGAGACTGGGTCTCTATCTTGAAACCGGACTTGCTTCCGGACGACATGTTTTGATACTGAGTTTTAGTATGGGGTCAGGGACCTCCATGGACCTTGCCATCCGGGCCTGGGGCTGCGGGCTGCGTGTGCCGGAGGAAGGGTATACGGTGGAGTAGAGGTATACGGGCAGTGACCTTCCATGGAACCTACCTGCTGGGCCGGATCGGCACCGGAGAAGGTACATACAGAGATACCATTTCACTTGAGATCTTCATGCATCATATCATTCATTGTCTGAGGCTCCACCCTTGTTTGTTGTTTGTTGATTGTACGCTCCGGTAGTATGGGATGCCGGAGGGTTTGTTTTCACTTTTTTGTGTTCCTCGGTTGTATGGGCGGCCGGGGGACTGTAGGTAGACTCTTTCTATTTACTTACAGAATTGTTCCCTGTTACGGTTAAGTATGAAATTGGTTACTGCTAAACTGTTAGTTTCTGGATTTGAGATTGATATGATTAGTTGAGTTTGATTCATGTCTCTGAGCATGCCTATCATTACTCTTTCCCTCTTCTTACACTTGAGGTTACCGGTATACCGTCCATTTCGTAAACTTATTATGTATACACTGTTATTGCAAGGACCCCAGGTGCGTTATTTCTTACTTTCACCTATGCCTATGGTGTATATATTCGGCTTACTGGCCTCACATGTAGTTCTGTTGATTTCCCTCTAGGCTAGTTCCTGTGTACCTTTTGTTGATTTATCTGACTACTTGCTTCTATTCTGTCTGTTACTACATTTTTATCTTATACGTGCCCAGTCGACCTATGATACCTACTGGGTACCTTATGCTTCGCATTTGGTGCTCACCCTACCCCATGCATCTTTGTGTGCAGATCCTAGCGTGGGTCATCGCCGTTAGATCGCTGTGATTCGTGCTTGGAGATCTGTTGGGGACTACTTCAGACTGAGGGTGAGCTCTTGGCGATCGGAGCTTAGCTTTAGTTTATCTTTTGCTTTATGTACTCTATTACCACTCAGAGACATCTGTATATATTGTTTTGGATCGTTTGCACTCCATGTATGTAGTTTTGGCTCTATACTATGATACCAGGTCTTGGGGTTTGGTTTAGTTTCTGCATATGTATATATTTATATCCTTTTTATCTATTCCCTTTGTCTTGTTCCCTTATTTATTTGATAATAGCCCATTACTAACTGTCCTGGGCTACGGGGATTGGTTCACCTACCGGGGGTTGTAGGTGCCATCATGACCGAGAAATTGGGTCGTGACAGAATCTTTTGTAGAAGCACAAGTACTGAACAAAGTTCAATAAGATCCCAATTGTGTGGAGTTCATATTCGAGGTGGATGATACAGATAAAAGAATTTCAAAAGAGAAACAAAAGTCAGTTTTGGAGAATTATGTTCAAGTGAATGATCAGATAATTTCTGTTCATGGATCACAAACATTCAACTTGGTCATTCACTTGAACATAATTCATAAAAACTAACTTTTGTTTCTCTTTAGGAATTACTTTCGTTGTATCATCCTTCTCGATTATGAATCCCACATAAGTAGAATCTTACTGAACTTTATCCAGTACTTGTACTTATGCAGAAGATTCATTATTTCATAAAAGTAAGCATGATAATCAATCAGTACTAGAATTATTTGTATTCGGAGAAAGATTAGAATTTTAATCAGAAAAATATTTTCTAGCCCTAGCACAAAGAGTAATGTGTCCCTCTGAGGTAAATTTAACTGCATTATGCAACAAGTTACTCATATTTTTCTTTGTTCTTCTCTATTGCCTTTAACACGTTAGAATCTTGCGATAGAATTATTACATGGATCTAGTAACACATCGACATTCTTCATTGCCTCATTTGAATAATTGATGTTAACAACATATTCTAGCAGAGCTTCTATGTTGAATTATTCTTCTTTAAGTTTCTTCTTCTAACTTGCTTTGGTCAAGAATAGAACTCAATAAGTCTGAAGAAAAAAAAATCATAATTTTGATATTAAATACACTTTTTTATGAGCTAGTCGTTCAATTAAAAAAGATCAAAATTAGTAATTAGCCTTGACATACATATCATTGTGGTTTATAAGGTAAATCAATAATTAGCCTTGACATACTTATCATTCTTGACCAAAGGTATCATTGTGAGTTCAGTCAATGATTTTACATTTTGTCAAGAAAATTTAAGGTCATTGACTAAACTCACAACAATGCAATTCAACATACCTGCTAAGTCAAAGAGGGCACTTAATTCAGACCAATAGCCAAAAAAATTGTGATTAAGCAAAATGAATATTTTTTTAGTCTTGCGTTGGATAAGCACATAGAGAATGTTGTTTTTACCTATTGCAACTAAGGTCTCAAGATATTTCTTGATAAAATCTTGACTTTTTATCAGGGCACACCAAAATTTACATGCAACAAAACTCAATTAGTGCTCTAGCAAAGAGAAGAAGGAGAATTGAGAAGCTGATTTCAAAGTTTAAAGATGGTACAGATATTTTTAGCAAACAAACACACAGAATCTAAAAATTCACAAAAGCAAAATATCAAAATTATAATAAATAGTAAATATGAACATATAAATTTAAAAATATAATGAGTTAACGATAAAAAATTTAAAGGTTAAATCCATAAAATTTAAATTCTAAATCTGCCTCCATAAAGCTTTTATCATGGGCAATGAAAAGCTTAAAAGTTTTGTTGTTCATCAGTAGATGAATAAAGATTTTTTCCTTACTAGAATTTAAACATAAGTAATATATGCCTTATTTTCAAGATTAATTTGATTTCTTGATGTCTTACTTTTACATAAAGAAATTCTAGGTCAATTTTTATTTCAAATTTAACGGTAATTAAGTGATAAATCATTTTCAAAAATGGAACCATCTTAACTACATTTATTATGGTAAAGAGGAATTTTGAAAAATTATTTTAATACGATATTTTAAGGATTTGAAGTTTATAACTTTTAATATAAATATTAGGTGATTTTAATTTTGACATAACATTTAATTAAATAGCTAAAAGTAAAAAGAAGATAAGTAACGTAAAGCTTAAAATCATCTAATTTGAAATAGTTTAATTAGAAGTTATGAACTATTATTAACTACCACTAACTAATTTTATTCTAGAAAATAAGGCCTTTTGATTTGAGCCAAGCCGAATCTTGGTGAATTAATAAGGCCTTTTGTTTTGAGCCTTATTGAATAAGGCTCAAAACAAAAGGCCTTATCACAAAGTTTATCATATATTTCATAAAATACATTACTAATAATTTGATAACAATATTTGTAACCATAATCAACTATGATAATATGTCATGATGAGAACCAAACTTTCCAAAATATTTAGTAAGAAATAACAAAGAAAATATGTCATATACTTTTGCCATAGTATCACATATTTTAGGACTCATCATCCTAGTCCTCAATGGTGACAACAATTTTAGGAAGGAAAATCATATAAGCTTTGAGGATTAACATTCTTACTTTTATAATTGAAATTATATATGTAATGCAGTAGGGGAAGAGATCTAAATGACAACAAACGAACAAATAAGAATCAATCATTCGATCAATTATTCACCAATTTCAATGAAGCTTTATGAGTCAACTACAAACAAGGTTATCAAATTCGTGTTGTTAGGTATCATATAATACACCATAAAATTATGTTGTAGATACCTTTTTCCCAATGAACTCCTAGAATTTATCATTTTAAATAACACGATTAAAGTTTAAGACACATTATTTATTTTTAATCCAATTTAATTTATTTATATACCTTTTTATGATCTAGATCTCACAAAAAAGCTTTCATCTTATGCCCTACAAGATGGTCTTTGTCTTTGATTTTATATATATATCATAATAATATATATGTACGGTGGACTATATATGCAGGTTAGTAGAGAGTTAGAGGGTGCCATAGGAAACCTACAAGAGAAGTTTCGTGAATGTGACAACAATAAATAAGATACAAAGGAAGAGGTTATTAAGGAAGAAGAGAGTTCATAAGATAAAGAAATTGGCATTGGGCAAAGCTCAACAAATATTGACGCTAATTAGGTGATGTAATTTTAGAGGCTCCTCAGGGGATAGGTCTTGAAAAGTGAAATTTTAGTCAGTTATCATTTTTCCAAATAGCTATTGAATAAATAACTTTTTTTATTTTTTCTTATCATTAGTGAACTTTTAGATAAAGGTCTAAAAATTATTTTGAATGCACTGAAATTCTCTTGAGAAAACACTACACAATTTAACATTTTACAAGTTATTCAAATGTTATATGACAGTCTAATATTTGATCTATAAAATTGAGTAATATATAAGTTAATATTAGACCTGATTCTATTATATTCAAGATGGATATTTTCTCAAAAGCTATAGTAGCAAAACTTTAATAATAGGAATAAAATGTAAATGATGACTTAGAAAAAGGATATTTTCGTAAATCAGTTATTTGCTTGATTAAGAGTGAAACTTTATTTAAATCCATGATGCTAAAAGATATGGATTGAGGTTATAAAATTGATGGGCCGGGTCATACAAGAACATCTCCAAATTCGAAAATCCTACGTACATTACTTCTTTGCTACACCTCACTGCCCTTGCTTGCTTCAAATATTTGGATTTCTTAGGTTTATTACAAATTTTTTATTTTATATTCATTGATTGAAGACATGTGATGTTAACATTTCACCGTCTTCGTGGACCATATTCTTTTCCTCTTTCTTTTTCATTTATCTAATTATAATTTCATCCAATAACTGTAGTTTGATAAGATGGAATTTTTAGTAAATTTCTTTTGATTATTTTCAAGCTAAGCTTATGTTGTTAAAGTATTAATTATTTTAACTTTTTATATATCCTTTATGTCCTTTTTTTCCGATGAAAACTAATAGATGCAGTGATCTTAAACTAAATTATGATGTATGTTTCTTTATAATTGTAGTTTTAGTAATTTTGTTTTATATGGACATTGTTGTAGTAGAAAGATCCGGTGTATGTGTGTTTGATGAACATCCATGGTTCGAATCCTACTGCATATAAAATTTAATTTTGTTATATGATTAATTGTTAAAGCACCAGAACCTCCTACCTAACACAAAAAAATTGGAAACATCCTTCAACATTGTCTTTACATACATTTTTTAACAGAGGATATAGAGATAAAGAAAGTGTAATTACTATTTCAAAAAAAAAAGAGTTAGATATAAAAAACACTTACCTTTTATGATGATATTCCTTAGAGTTCTTCAATTAAATCTTTAACTTAGGGTCTTGCAATGAAAAACCTTGAAAATTGAATTAGAACTCAAATCGATATGCTTAAATTTAAAACAAAGATGGATAAAAATAATTGACCTATATATGGTGCCAGATCTGGGACTTGTTAGTGGATGCCTTTAGTTTCAAGCATTTAAATAGAAAATAATAAAAACCAAAGATTAGATCTTAGATCGACATCCTTAAATGAGTGACACATACATAGAAGGTCGTCAAAAATAAAGGAAAGATCAATGTTGGCAAGACAGAAGATTCATACCCTTTATTTTATTCGAAGGAATGCAAGAAGAGTGATCAAAAACATCATGTGGGGGTTCATTTGCAGCCATGAGTTGGCTGAAAGATGAAAAGAATAGGCGGAGAGACCGATGCATAGTAAAATAGATAGAAGAGGTGCGGTTGCTAGGGTTTTGATGAAGTTGAATTTTATAGGCTCTACCAATATTGTGAGTTTTACGAAATCACTCTTAATAACTTTAAAAAATCACTCAAAAAACTAAGATATTAACGAAAAGCTCTCTGAATGTGTTGTAGATGACGTGTATCGTCATCGTGTTCATGTTTATCTTTGGCATATGCAAGTTGTAATCTGCCATAAAGTAAACATGTTGTGTTTTTGTGACTTCTTTTTTGTCAAAATACTAAAACAAAAATAACCAAAAAATATATTTAATTTGAGTTTTTCGTGACTTCTTTTTTCATCAGAATGCAATATGTGTATTTGATGGCTTTGTTAGTTTGCCTCTAAATATAAATAGTAGTTGCCCCTCAATATTCACAAAAATGGAGAAGGATGCCCGGTTGAAAGAAGAAGAGTTGATAGTCAACCATCTTCACAGTCTGAGAAAGACATTGAAAAGTTTGCAAGTCACTAGGAGAATCGAAAGTCTTGATTATGATGACATATGCATTCATCCAGACATCGACATGCCGGTAGGGTAAAATCTGCCTAAGTTTGGCTTATTTGATGGGATGGGTGACCTCATGCACATCTGAGAGCCTACTGTGACAAGCTAGTCATTGTAGGGAGGAATGAGAAGTTAATGATGAAGTTGTTCATCCGAAGTCTATCAAGAGAGGCTTTGACTTGGTACACTCATCATGATCCTTGCAAATAGCGGGACTGGCAGGAAATTCTCGAGGATTTCATGACCAGCTTTAGGTTCAATACAAAAATTACTCCAGACAAATTCTTAATAGCCAAATAATAGAAGAAATTATATGAGTCATTTTAGAAATATGTACGATGCTAGAGAATGGAGGCCGCCAGGGTTAAATCTCCACTAGATGAAGGTGAGCTCTCCAAGTACTTCATTAGATCTCAAGAAGGTCTTTATTTTGATAAGATGATACCGATGATGTGCCAAAATTCATAGAATTTATCAAAACGTGATACATTTTGAAAGAAGGCCTTAGATTCATAAAGAGTCAATCTATGGTTGCAATTTAAAATGAAAGCAAGGCTATACAATCAGGTTACGTTGGTGGTGTCAAAAATAAAAAGGGAAATATCCCAACTGTCACGCCTTACTACTATCATGGAGAATCATCTTGTCGATACCCCCAACAACCCCCAAATTGCTGCACACACCCCATATATCCCATATCTAGTATATAACTGTAATAACCTTCATAGTAATTTTTGAATTTTCTTGTATTTTGACTGTTTTGCCCTTCTTCATAGTTGTATTTTGGTATTTATGGTCTGCGAAAGTGAGTGGCACAGTTTTTGAGGTTATAGGTTGTTTTTAGGCGAGTTTTTTTAATTTTAAAAGGCTTTAAAATGGATATGGTTGACTTTGGTCAATATTTGGGGTTCAGAGAATCATATCAGAATTTCGTCAGTTCTATTAGCTCCGGAATGTCACTTTTAGGAAGAGGTCCCATCAAGGAAGGATTCCCTGTGACTAGATAGTCAACGACAATGTTCTAGGAGAGGTTCTCGCTTAAATCCCTATAATGAGGAGTCCTATCTGGTGAAGAAAACTCCGTTCAGAGAACTCAGGTGACGTGGAAGAAAAGGACAAGGGACAAGACCGTCAGACCTATCAGGTACATGGACGCTCAGTGCACCTATTCGGCCTAGGTGGAGGACACATGCTAACACCTACAACAGGTAGGACATCTGGCGATTCATCATTAGCTTTAGTACTCTTTGGGTTTCTGGAGATAAACCCCTCTGATTGACTACAAGCCACCCATTGTAACCTATAAATAAGGAATTTCCTTCATTTGTAAGGCATCTGCAATCCAATACTAGCAATACAACACTCTTTACTTGCTCTCCAAGCTTTAGCCTTCTCTGCTTATATTTAACCCTCGTTGGAAGGAGTCTGACCCTCGAGGGACGTAAGGGCTCCGTTTCATAGATTTATTACTGTTTATCTCTTTTCTTTACTTTACCTTTAGTTTGCGTTCATTATTTTGTCACCTAGATAATCGATCCGTGGTAACATATCCTAAACATATAGTTAGATCTAACACGCATGCTCTTGACATCACTTACAAATTCAACTATACCGTTTTTAGGGTAAACAAATATATTTAAGTTTTTTATTTTGAAACTTTGATAGGGGTGAGGTACACACGCAACACTTGTATCCAAAACCTACTAAAGATAAAAGAGATAGGGAGATTAACTAAGATTGTATATTTATTTAGGTTAAAGCATAGCATAAACTTTGATAGGGGTGGGGTACACACGCAACACAGGTTTAGCACTAATTAACATATTTCATGACTAGTAGCATCTATGATCTTATGTTTCACATTCTTTTTAGACCTAGTAAATGCTTTAATGTCCTTGATGAGATATTCAAGGTCATTATTCGATGACCCCCCTTCTTCAACACTTAGTTTTGCCAACTTTGATAAATCATCAGCTGATTTTTTGAACTCATCCCTTTTTGTTCCCATCAGGATCAAATCCTTTATCATTCTCTCTATAGTGGATCGGTCACAATTGTCCTTCATGTCCAGCCCAATTTGCCATAATTTATCTACTAATCTACTATTGACTCTCTGGTCCACATTGTGAGACCAACAAATCATGGGCTTTCCCTCAACAATACTTTCCATAGTCGAGTTCCATCCACTATGGGTTAAAAACCCTCCAATAGCTGGATGGGCTAGTATCTTTTTTTGTGGAGCCCAACTCACTATGTAACCATTTTCATGGCAACCCTCCGCAAGGTCCTTCATAAATTTATAATCCGTTTCGCTTCCTTTTAATATGTTAGGCCTTAAGACCCACAAAAATCTAACTTTACTATTTAGCAAGCCATGCCGAAATTCCAAAATTTCCTCCTTTGATACAACTACTAAACTTCCAAAGCTCACATAAATTACTGATCCCATGGGCTGTGCATCAAGCCATTTAATTGAACTTCGGTCTTCTTCCCACAAACTATTTGAGGATAACAATGATGTAGTTTGTTCTGCTGGAAGTTTAGTCTTCAAGTGCAAGTGTACAGGCCCAATTGCATATGTTTTGGCGGAGTAAGAACGAATGCAAGAAACAAAAGGCCCGTCTAAATCTTCAAATGTGTTCAATATAAGACCATGGGCTTGTGGAATCCGTTCAATCTCCTTCAAAGCGGCTAGGAAACTTGGATCGGTCTCATAATCTAGGAGACAAAAGTGTGGAAGATCTCGTCGTCGAAGAAGACCTTCCATGGCAGGAATATGTGTTACCAATGCATCCAAGTCGTCGCCTAAAAAGAAAGAGTTTATGATTTATAAAATATATTTACAAAATCAGATGACTTAAATCAATAAGATAATTAATTACATTGAAATTTCTATTATAAGTATTAAAAATGATAATTAATCTACTATTGCAAATTAAACTACACTAATAATGTAACAAAATTATTTGGTAATGAATATAATTTAAATCAAGTATAAAATTTAAAGTTAGTCAGGTTAAAATTGATTACAATTTGAGGCTCCAAACTTTGAAGACATATATTGAAGCAAAAGAATATGGAACAAAACTTATGCATACTCAATAGTATTTAATGAATATCATTTATATATACGTGTGATGATTATTATTATTATTACAAGTTGATAACACAATTTAAGAAACTCAAGACCAAATACCCTTTGTTAACTAGATTTCAGAAATTCAAAATACAATCCTAACATAGATGTTCCCTTATATTCTGGCATACGTTTCATTTCAATATAGCTTTCTCGTGTTATTTTTATTAAAATTATATTTCGATCTTTTTCGTTCTTCATGCATGGCCTGCCACCATCTCATTTTCAAAATCTTTTGAAAATCATATAATGTATATTAACTTCTAATACAACAAACCAAATATCTAAAGAAGTAGTTCACGCATTATAATCTTTTGCATAACTAATCTTGGCATTACTTAAATTTTGTATGACTAATTCTTACATGTTATGCACCAAGAACATGTGCAAGTGTAATGTACCTTTGAAGGGAAGTTCTTGAGCTTCAATGAGTTTTGGGAGACACAAGTAAACCCAAAGACAGGAAGGGCTAATAGTATCAAAGGGAATAACCTGAACTCCCATCTCATTTCCAATATCAACTGCATAATAAGACAATGCATCCGGTATTACACATGTCACCGGTTCTTTAACCTCATACCTAAGCATTTCTCTGAGAAAAGGGTCCGCCACTGTCTGCAAGGAGCTGATAATGTCCACGAATTGTTCGATGGACCGCGGGTGTTCCTCGGGAAGACCATCAGGTATTGTAACGAATCGGAGTAATCCGTTATATTTCTCGAAACGAGATTGCACATTGGTACAACGAAGGAGACGTTCTTGATTGTGAATGGTGTTGAGGAAGGTGATCTTTAGACCTGCAAGGCACAAGAGCTCGGCAAGCTGTAGCATAGAGTTGATTGGGCCTTGTATTGGAAGAGGGAAAATGAGAATGTGAGGAATGCTTGCTTCTTCATGTTGGTGCTCCATAACTATATTCATTCACCACTTGAGGATAATAGCTCTATTTATGAAAATTCTCAAACTATAAATATTCACAACTCTAACACATACACTCCCTTTGTCTCTTGGGGGTCGTTTGGTTGGGAACAAGTTATCCCGGGATAATTAATCTCGAGATCAGCTATTTCGGGATTAGTTATCACACCATGTATATAGGATAACTTATCCCATCACTATGGTATAAATGGTGGGAACTTACATAAAACTCACATCTTTAGAACCCCATTACTCTTTAAGACACTAGTTTACCTAATTACATTTTTTACCACTTTTTGTACTTCGGATACATGCATATTTCACGCTGATTGTATGTATCTCAAATACATGGATAACTAATTATGGAAATTTTAATTAATCAAATCTCTTAATATAAGGCAGAAATCAAGGAATGCATGTGTTTAATTAATTTCATTTTTTTACTTTTTAAAAATAATAAATTCATTAATTTCATTAATATAAAACGAAAACATGTATATTTTGGTTATATAATTTGATTACTTTTCATCAAATGTATCATTTTATATGTATCTTAGTATTAATTTCATGTATATTTTAATATGTATCAATTATTAATTTCATATATATGTTTATATGTACCTAGTATAAATTTCATGTATTTATTTGTATGTATCTAATATTAATTTCATATACTATATGTATCTAGTATTAATTTGATGTATCCAGTACCAATTTCATACATTCTATTCAAAATACAGTAAATCCAGTATTAATTTGATGGATCCAATATAATACTGAATTGATGTATCCAGTACCAATTTCATACATTATATCCAAAATACATGTATCCATAATCAACTTAATCTAGTGTATCCAGTATTAATTTTATGTATTTAATATAAATTTCATACAATGAATCCAAAATACATGTATCTAGTATCAAGTTGCCCCATTGAAACTTTTGATACATATATTTGTGCATAGATACATGCTTAAAAGAAGAAGAAAAAAACACAAATCTGACAGAGATACATTCATATGTACATGAACAAACACTAAGTGTCATATTCAATATGAATTAGTAGACTATGATACAGGGGTACGCAGGTACATTCATACTCCTCCTTGCCACACTACGACACCCGCCACCCGACGATACCCACCATATCGACTATCTTCAGAAATAACACAAAATTCCGGCAGAGAAATAGAAATATCACAAGATGAAGCTTCTCAAATAGTAACAACAACCATGAAAACAAAATAATACAGATCTGCCAGAGTTAGTGTTTTCAGCCAGCAAGAAAATCATAAAAATAATATAAACTCCGCCAGATTTGGAAATGGGCACAGAGGAGATGGAGTTTTCCGGCCAGATCTAGCCATTTTCTTCTAGACAATTTTGGTCATTTCTTCCATCGTAATAAAAGCACTGTAATTCATAAGCCCTTCGTTGTCCATTATACGACGGAGGACGTGCTTTAGTGAAGTTGATGAGAGAGAAACAATGGAGGAAAATCAATTAACTGTGAAAATATGGTTTTGGGAGTTGGCGTTATATTAGACAGAAGAAGTGGGATATGTAGATGTTGTGATTTGGGCGATGTATCTGAGGGAAAGAAAAGGGTTTTTTTTTGTTAATATATGAGATATTAAGTAATTAAAATAAAGTAGTATTATTTTTAGTAGATATGGTAAGGAGGTATGTCTCTTTAGGTAGTTTTTTCATAAATAATCGAGGGACTAACTAATACGTCCAACCAAATGCAGGATAAAATAATCCTGCATTTTATTCAGGGACTATTATACCTCACACCAAACAATCCCTAAATGTCCAAAAAAAAAAACACTCCTTCTGTCTCATATTAGTTGTTTATATTACTAAGAATAGGTCAATTTATAAAATCAAGATAGAATTAATTTTTTTTTCTGTTCATCCCTACAATTTTTTTTAAAGTTAAAACAAGTTATTTGTAAAGTTCCAAAAAATTTCTTTAGAGACAAATTAGTAAAACTAGCTTTTTTATTTTATGATTTCTTTAGGAGCGTAGAAAGGGAAAATAGACAACTAATATGTCGGATGGAGTAGTTGAATATAAACACTTATCACATGCAATAACTATATTGTCTACTACTCTTTCACTACTTGACACTTTGTACGTTTACTTAAATATATAACGCTGAAATTAAGCTTCATAGATGGAATTAGTGCAATGTTATATTTTCCCTTCTTCTCATCTTTGACTTTCATTAATTATTTTGCATGTTACGAGGGTTATATTTATATTTTTTAAGTTAAGAAATCATACTTAAAGTTCAAATGGAGAAGAAATATTCTCAGCTTTCCATAAGACTAGCTCATTATACAGCCTGGTGAACAGACAGAACTAATTCTCAATCTCGAGAGTTCAAGGAGTTCGAGAAAGGATATATCATGTGTACATTGTATATGTCCTATGTAAGAGAGAGGTATTGCATTTTACAAAAGATTGCCTAAAATTTGTATAAGCGTAATTTTCTCATTGTCAATTTGCTTATTATTTTTCTCGTAAAAAAGAAGTTGGTGTGAATCCAAGTATATTTAAGCCATGTCAATGACCACATGGTGTATTTTTCCCTAAATGTCCAACTGTCATTTCATTATGGGCCAAATCCAAATTATGGAGAAAAAATTACTTGAGACAGTGTATTCTGCTCTCTTATTACTCTTACTAGATACAAAATTCCCTGCTACACACGGGCTCAATATTAATATTCAAAAATTATAAGATATGTCTAATTTAGATATGCATACATTATTATTTTATTTGAATCAATTAATTTTTTAAATATGTATATATTATTTTATTTAGATCAATGAAATTCATATAAGAATATTTCAAGTTGTTAATTATTGTGATTTATAATACTTTTAATGTAAATTTTTTATTGTGATTTATAATACTTTTAATATAATTTTCAAATATATAATACGTTGTTAATTATTGTGATTTATAATACTTTTAAAGTAAAACAAATAAATTAAAACGGAGAAAAGTATAAAATTTTTTGGAGCGAGACCTGCCGAAGCAGGCATGTCATCCATGTCCTGCTTCATCTGCCACAAGTGTGGCTTCTTATATAGGGAGATATATATATTGGTACTTTTTAAATAAATACAAAATATAGCAAGATTATGTAATTCTATAACATATAAATATATACATGCCTTTGTGTATCTAAAAATCTTAATCGTCATTGCTCATACCTCACATGTTCGTTGTTGCTGAAGTTCATCAACGTCTCAGTTGGTTGCTGAAAAATCGATGTTATTTTGCCGGAAATTGTCATATTTGATGAAGGTTTCCACAAATTTCTTTCTCAAAATTCACAATTCCAGAAGTTAAAGACACATCAATTGTCCACGAAGTTGTGGCTTTATGTATTCACACGACTTGAGTTAGTATTAGAGTTTGTATGCGTATAAATATAGTGTATTTTTGCTATGTTTTGAAAAGACAATGCTACTACATTTTTAAAAATCAAATCTTGTTAAATTTTTTTAGAAAAAGAAATAACTTTATTTATGGAAATTCCCCAATCATAATAATAGAAGTACAGCAGCGGAAGCATACATAGGATCACAAAACTTATAAGAATCTAGATGATATAACTAAAATTCGTGAACAAGAATTCACTAACATGTTGAAACTTTCACAAAGGTCATCCAAAGCAGTAGTCTCTAGGTCTGCGGCCTTCTACTAAAACCAAATTATGCTTCAGTGGGCGCAGTATATTTTCTTGGTATAAAAACGGATGAAAAAACTTTTGTGAGAGGCTGCTCCCTTATGACCACGTTTCCCAACAAATTGTTGGAAATGTGAGGGAGTATTTCTCTCAACCAAAAGATTCTCCACGTTTTCAAAATAAAACGTGTCTAGAAACTCAGTTAAGAAAATTTTTAACTGCTTCTAGAATGCTCTATTTATTTTCTCAAAATATTAATTGATCTGGTATAGTAGGGACCATAAATTTAATAGTATAGGCTTCCAATTATGGCATTAATTCATAAATGAATGAATTAGTCCTACCATAATAAATTACAGATTATCCCACCAAATATCCATAATTGTACTCCTCTGTTTAATTTTAAAATCGAAGATTAAATTTAATTTAACTCTCTATGTTAAAATTACCGATATCAATCAATCAAATTAAATCTCTGATAATTTAATTTATTGATTAATTTAATCTTTTATTATTATGCTTAACTTATTTCATGTGACGGATATATAATCCACATGCAGGGTTTTCACATGAAAACTTATAAGCAATCATAAAGGGATATCATCAATCTCAATGGTCGAGACATGAATTCTATCAACTAATTATTATTTCACAAATGTAATTTGTTATCGTCTAATTCATCAAGAATGTATTGACTTATGGTAGGGTCTCACCTTTTGACAGATCAAAATGATAAATAAATTACATTAATCATAACAATTATATCAAGATTAAGAGTATAAGTACATTTATTGATCTAGAGAAGCTGTTATATAAAAATTCAAAACATAAACAAGCTTCTCCACTTGGTCTGTTCAATACACACAAAAAGCGTACTAGCACAAAAAGTTGGAATGAAACCACTCTCATAATCAAGATCAAATTATATCTAATCTTGTGCTACAATTATCAAGATGTTGGTCCAACTTTATCTTTGATTGTGAACATATATTTATAACTTATAAGGACCGATAATTTTAATCGTTTGTGTATGAGCCAAATAACTCCATATACTAAATTGTCTACCATATAAGTAAAGAACACACATGTAGGCACAATGATCTATTTAATATGAATTTTATTAAATCAAATTAAATAGAATAATCAGTCTTTACATAAGGATAAAAACATAATACTATAGCTAAACCACATGATTAATACTAATCCTAAAAATCTTCACTTAGACTAATAATCATGCATTCACTACTCTAACGCTCATTCCTTTCACATGCTTATCAAAAGTCTTCTGTGTCAAGCTCTTTGTAAATGGGTCCGCCAGATTATTCTTCGACTCAATCTTCAAAACTCTCACATCACCCCTTTGAGTTATGTCCCGAACTAAGTGATATTTTCTCTCAATGTGTTTGCTTTTTTTATGACTTTGTGGTTCTTTCGAGTTTGCAATCGCATCACTATTATCACAATAAAGTCTGAGTGGTGCTTGAACCAAAAAAACCACTCTAAGCGCTTTCAAAAAGTTTCTAAGTCAAAAAATCTCCTTAGCTTCCTTAGAGGAAGCTACATATTCGACTTTCATAGTTGAATCAGCAACACATGTTTGTTTGATGCTTCTCCAACTTATGGATCCACCTCCTAAAGTAAACACATATCTTGAGGTTGATTTTCTAGAGTCTCTATCCGATTGAAATCTGAGTCTGTATACCCAGTAGGCACAAGATCATCTGAGTGAAAAATAATATATAATCCCTAGTCTTTTTCAGGTACTTGATTATATGTTTTACAACAGTCCAGTGTTCTTGATCAGGATTAGACTGGAATCTGCTAACCATGCCTATGACAAAGTAGATATCAGGTCTAGTGCATAGCATTGCATACATGAGACTCCCTACTGCAGAAGCATAAGGGACCGCCTTCATTCTCTCTATCTCATCAGCCATTTTAGGTGACTGATCCTTCGATAGAGAAATTCCATGTCTAAAAAGGAGAAAATCTTTTTTGGAATTTTGCATACTAAACCTTGCAAGAATAGTGTTGATATAAAGTTCTTGAAATAAGCCTAACATTCTTTGTTTGCGATCTCGCATGAGCTTGATCCCAAGGATGTGAGCCGCTTAACCCAAGTCTTTCCTATCAAAACGTGAGGACAATCACTCCTTAACTGAATTCAACATGCTCACATTATTTCCTATGAGCAAGATATCATCTACGTACAGAATTAGAAATGCTACTTTATCTCTATCCCACTTTTTATAAATGCATGACTCATTTTCATATTGATCAAAGTCAAAAGTCTTAATCGAATTGTCAAAACAAGTATTCCATGCCCTAAATGCTTCTTTCAATCCATAAGTGAATTTTCTAAGACAACATGTGTTCATTGCCACTTTTCATGAAACCCTCTGGTTGTTTCATATAGATGCACTCATCAAGACTCCCATTAAGAAAAGTCGTCTTGACATTCATTTTTCAAATTTCATAATCATAATGGGAAACAATGGATAAGAGAATCCTTATAGATTTAGGCATGGCTACCGGAGAAAAGGTTTCCTCATAATCAATCCCTTCTTTTTGAGTGAACTCTTTCACAACAAGCCTAGACTTAAAAGTTTACACTTTACCATCCACTCCTCTCTTTTTATTATAGATTCATCTACAACCAATTGATTTGACTCCTGTAAGTGGTTCTACAAGATCCATACTTGATTTGAGTACATAGACTTCATTTCAGATTTCATAGTAGTAATTCACATTTTAGCATCTTTGTCATGTAATGCTTCAGCGTAATTAAGGGGTTCCGTATTAAGCTCCTCAGGGATCATACCGTATGATTCTCCCAAAAGCGTAAACCATATAGGTTTACTAATAAATCTCCCACTACGACGACTAGTCACTACAGTATCCGCTACTTCTAGAATCAAATTCTGAACACATTGAACTTCTTCCTCCACAAGTACAGGTTGCTGGACATTACTTCCACTACTTTGAGGTAGCGAGATGTTAGACATTTGTTCTTGTGCAACTTCTTGTATATCGATATTTCTCCCACTACTTGGATGCAGTGGTATGTCAATAACAGTTTGAGAAATTTGTTCTTATGATTCATTATTCGTTATTCTATTGTTCAAGTCCTGTAAAATAAGCTTACTTCTAGGAACATGGTTCATTAAATAATCCTCTTCAAGAAACTTGGCATTTATCGAAATAATTATCTTTTGTTCCTTAGGACAATAAAATAAACCACCATTCGTTCCTTTTGGATATCCAATAAAAATGCACAATTTTGTTCTAGATTCTAATTTGTTAGTCTTTCCTTTTAGCACGTGTGATGGACATCCCAAAATTTGAATATGTCGTAGACTAGGCTTACGCCCACTCCACAATTCAATTGGGATTGAAGGTGCTGATTTTGAAGGAACCATGTTCAGAATATAATTGGTTGTTTCAAATTCATACCCTCAAAAGAAAGAAGACAAATCTGAATAACTTAACATCGATCAAACCATGTCCATAAGAGTTCTATTTCTTCTTTCTGCCACACAATTTTATTGTGGTGTTTCTGCAGCAGAATATTGAGAGGTAATTTATGATTCTGACAAGTATTTTATGAATTCTGCAGAAAGGTATTCACCATCACGATCAGATCATAGTGTTTGGATATGTTTATTATGTCATTTTTCTATTTCTATCTTAAATTTTTTGAATTTTTTAAAGCATTCAAATTTACAGCACAATAAATAAATATATCTATATTTTAAGTAATTATCTGTGAAAGTCACAAAATACTCAAAACTACCTGTTGCTTATATATTCATAGGACCACACAAATCAACTTTTTCAAAAGTGTTCAAAGAGGCTTAGTAGGGACCTAAACACATGAATTTCTTTTCTCAGAGTCAAACCACGCCTTATGACGAAAGGGGGAGAAAGGACGGATCACCTGTCGATCTGTCATTCAAGAATGCCACAGCCCCGGGAATCAATAAGAAAACAAGTGCTAAGTTTAGAATGAATTAATTCTAACTTATCTCCGCCTCTATTTCCTTTGAAAAGAAATGATCTCTTGGTCATTTTTCCTTCTAAACAAGATTCACAGGTTGAAAGTGCCTCCATTTTTAATAAACTCAAAGGCCCATCAGAAACCAATCGTGAAATCATATTTATGTTGATATGACCTAGACGTAAGTGCCACAAATAAGTTTCAGTCAATTCTAAAATATGTTTTCTCTTAAGTGATCTATCAACGTTTTTTAGTTCTGTTTGTTGTAGAATATTGGGAGAAACATAAAATACAAAATGATCATGTATTAGGAGCATTATAAATAAAAAATTTATTAAACTTAATAACAACATAATTATTAGTAAAATAAATATTGTAACCAGCATCCATCAATTTAGAAACAGAAAGCAAATTCCTTCTTATAGAAGGTACAAACAAAACGTCTTTCAAAAACAGAATTTTAGAATCACTAAATGAAAATGAAATATTCCCTAAAGCTAAGGTTGGTGCTAGTTCTCAATTGGCTTGAAATACGCAAACTTTATTCTCACTTAGATGCCGCATTTCCTGAAACCCCTGTAAAGAAGTGTAAACATGATTTGTGGCTCCCAAATCTATGGCCCATAATTAGGTAGAAACAACCGCTAAAATAGTTTCAATGATATTTAAATAAGAAATACCTTATTTATTCCACCTTGTCTAGGTAGCCAGGACATTGCTTTTTCTGGTGACCAGGCTGCTTGCAGTGAAAGCACTTGCCTTTTGGCTTAGCTACACCACCATTAGCACCATTTGCAACTCAAGGTGCCTGAACCTTTCAGGGCTTCTTCTTCTTCAGTCCGCCTCTCAACTTATTTTATGTGACGGATATATAATCCACCTGCAAGGTTTTCCCATGAAAACTTATAAGCAATCATAAAGGTATATTAGCAATCTCAATAGTCAAGACATGAATTCTATCAACTAATTATTATTTCACAAATGTAATTTGTTATCGTCCAATCGATCAGGAATGTATTGGCCCATGGTAGGGTTTCACCTTTTGACAGATCACGATGATAAATAAATTACATTGATTATAATAATTATATCAAGATTAAGAGTATAAGTACATTTAATGATCTAGAGAAGTTGTTATATAAAAATTCAGAACATAAACAAGCTTCTCCACTTGGTCTGTTCAGTACACACGAAAAGCATATTAGCACAAGAAGTTGGAATGGAACCACTCCCATAATCAAGATCAAATTATATCTAATCTTGTGCTACAATCATCAAGATGTTTGTCCAACTTTATCTTCGATTGTGAACATATATTTATAACTTATAAGGACCGATAATTTTAATCTTCCGTGTATGAGCCAAATAACTCCATACACTAAATTGTCTACTATATAAGTAAAAGACACACATGTAGGCACAATGATCTATTTAATAACAATTTTATTAAATCAAATTAAATAGAATAATCAGTCTTTACATAAGGATAAAATATAATACTATAGCTAAACCACATGGTTAATAGTATATTCTAACAATCTCCCACTTAGACTTATAACCATGCATTCACTAATCTAACGACAATTCCTTCCACATGCTTATCAAAAGTCTTCTGTATCAAGCTCTTTGTAAACGGGTCTGCCACATTTTTCTTCGACTCAATCTTCAAAACTCTCACATCACCCCTTTGAGTTATGTCCCGAATCAAGTGATATTTTCTATTAATGTGTTTGCTTCTTTTATGACTTCGTGATTCTTTCGAGTTTGTAACCGCACTACTATTATCACAATAAAGTGTTAGTGGTGCTTGAACTGAAGAAACTACTCCAAGCTTTTTCAAAAAAATTCCAAGCTAAACAGCCTCCTTAGCTGCCTCAGAAGTAGATACATATTTGGCTTCCATAGTTGAATCAGCAACACATGTTTGTTTGATGCTTCTCTAACTTATGGCTCCACCTCCTAAAGTAAACACATATCCTGAGGTTGATTTTCTAGAGTCTCTATCCGATTGAAAATCTGAGTTTGTATACATAGTAGGCACAAAATCAGCTGAGTGGAAAATAATTTATAATCCCTAGTCCTTTTCAGGTACTTGATTATATGTTTTACAACATTCCAGTGTTCTTGCCCAGGATTAGACTGGAATCTGCTAACCATGACTATGGCAAAGCAGAAATCAGATCTAGTGTTGTCACGATCCAACTACCAGGCCGTGCGGGCACCTACTCTAAGCACCTAGATAAGCAAACCCTTACCACCCGATCCCACAGGTAATTATGGAAATCAAGTAAAATTCAAAATTTCCATCACGTCAACGCCATTTAATTCAAAATATATTTTAGTCATTCTCGAAACTCGTGATATCATGATATCTAAAATAATGATAGATCAAATCATTACAATAGATACCAATTTATCCATTGTTCATCTCTGAAAGATCTTGTAAGAAAGAAGAAGATGAAAATATTAAACTTCCCCCTATTTATTCGTACTCAACCCAAGATGAAAATATTATGATCCCGCTGTGACGAGGAAATTTCCTCCCTCGAACTATCTGAAAAGAATTTAAATGTAACCTTCTTCAAGTACCTAAGAAATCCAGGGTCTCGTAGAATGTCGGAGTGAAAGAATATTAACAGACTCAGGAGGAACCTTTCTGTTTCCCAAAACTTGATCGACATCTGCTATAGAGGAAAATATACCACCATAGTGGATCCTCTATAGTGAGGTGCTGACCGCTATAGCAATTGACAACAGTTGAAATAGGGGAGAAATGAGTTTTTATTCCCATTCTTCTCTATTTGCCATCTGAAAACACTCCCTTCCTCCCGATCTCCCTGCTTATGACATTGGAAATTCTAGGTAATACTCATACCCGCTTATTCCTTTACTTCATTACACAATTATAGATAGGATTGTGGTAGAAAATACGGATTTTTGGGGTAGATATTGTAGTTGGTTTTTGAATTCGAAAATAGGTTGGCTTTTTGTCGGATTTCCAAAGAATGAATGCTTCCCTTACATTTACAACTCCTCCATGGCATTCTAGGCGTAAGGATTATATAACTTTTGGCCAAATGGTCCAAAATGGTGGGGGAGGTGAAGGGTTGTTCTTGAAGAAAAATGGCGATTTGGATAAAATTTAGGGGTTATAATGTCCAAAATTTTGCATAAAATAGTAATGAGACACTTTAGAAGTACTAATATTAACTTGGAATGTTAAAAATGGAGTTTTGGGTAAAGGGGCTCCATTGACGTACCCCTTGAAGTTCTGGAACGATGAAGATCGCTATAGCGAAACCCCATCGCTATAGTTGTGTAACACCCCAAAAATCCTAAGCTAAATACCCAAACCTTTTTCATGAGTATAATTATCATTTTACTAGTGTGGTGAGGGCTTTGGATGCGAATCATGTTCATAAGAAACTCCTATCATCAAGTTAAGTCACAACCCTCACCAAGTAAGTTTTCATGTAAGACTAAATTAGGGTGAACTTCAATCGATCATTACTCCTAAAATATAAAGTGTTAGGTGGCCTAGTACCAACCAAATTAAAGATTTTTGAGTTTTCTTACCAATGCCACTGACCACGCATTAATCCAAGTCCTGAGTAAAACGTTATGGGTAATTTTCTATAGCACTGTCAGTGACTACAGACAGGGATGACGAACCATGATTTTAAACCACGGTCCGTACTGTGACTCATGATTTCTGACGTGAACCTTAAATTTTTCATCTTCAAAACCACTGGTTGGTTCACGACCTGAAGACCAAAACCATGGTCAGTAGAGTGACCCGTGGTTTGTCAAAATTAAGCTTTTCTACTCAGTTTCCATGAATGACTTGATGGGTCATCATTTTGAACAATGGTCCATCCTGTAACCCATAGAATCACCTTCAGAGAGGTACCAAGTCCTCTAAATTCCACGAGCGGGTTGGCAACTCGTCAACCTATTCCACGACCCATTCTTCCACTCGTAATACCTGAGGATCAGAGGATTCTCATATCCTAAAGTCAAAACCATGAGTCAATAGGATGGTCCGTCGTCCTGAACCACGGACCGTAGAGTGATTTATCGTGTTGAGTTCCAGTAGACCCCTAGAAGTGGCATTTGAAACCATGGATCATTTGATGGCTTGTCCTTTAGGATGATGGACCGTGGACTGACTCGTGGTCTCTGAAGCCGACTTTTTCCAGCTTTTTCCAAGTTTAAGTCTAGGGGTATTTTTGTAATTTTCCACTCTTTTAACTCCTATACTAAGTCTTTTTAAGCCTATTTAGCAGGGTTTTTATTCTCACTTGGCCTAAGTTCTCTCTCATATTTTCAATCAACTTCTAAAAGAAGAAAATGAGTTCCATCCTCTCAAGCTTCAAGTTAGGGTTTCAAGCTCAATAGCAAGGGATTCACTCCAAGTCTCCATTCTTCTCAAAAAAGAGTGGGCTAGCTTCAATAAGGTATGTGGGTATTTAATAATGGGTTCCTTTCACCCTTGTGCCCAAAACCCCAAATTCCTATTTTGAATTTCATGAACTTTTAAATTAGGGTTCTTACGCAATTCTTATGGGTTTTGCTATAAATTGCCTTCTCATGATTTTATTATGAAAGTACTACTAAATTGCATGATTTTGCATGGATTTTTACATATGAATTCCTATTTTGAATTGAAGGCTAATTATGGTAAATCCTACATGCATGGTTTGATTTAAGAAAAAAATTAGGAAATTGATAACATGTATTCTCATGAATTTTTTTTAAGCAAGTGCATGCCTAGTTCCTATGTTCTATGAAAATCTATGTTATTATAAAAATTGAACTAGTGCCAAGCAAATCTCTAAGTTATGAATTATTATGTAATAAAGACACCCGATGTGCCATCAGTGCTCATTAATCATTTTTTCTAAAACCAAGGTTCATGAAGGGTATGGAGATCCGGGTTATGAATATGTTTATGAACAAGTTTAATATCTAGATATATCACATGTATGTAAGCCTCATGATATATATATATATATGTTTTGAAAGTAGTATTTAGCACTGAGTTGGACCTGGTGAGAGTACCCTTAGTCCCAGAACTACGTGCCATCGTAGGTGCCCTCTGTGGCTTTTGACAGGATCCTGGTATGACATGGTTCTAGCTTTGGCAGACTAGAATAGCCTTTTCAGTGTGGGTGCTTGACACTGGACTCCATGTAGCTCAGCATGGTTTATGTCGATTAAGAGAAACTCCCACATAATTATTTTCAAGTTATGAAGTCATAAGATGCTTTACTTCGAATCTTGACTTTACTTCATGTTTTATGTCTTATATTTTGATATTTGCTTATGATTTCTTCTATTTATGCATGAACTCAGTTTTAATCACTCTTTCAAGTACATTTTATTATTCCACATGCATATCTCATATACTCAGTATATTCCATAGTACTGACCGCATACTTCTTTGTGTTGTATCCTATTATGATGTAGATTCTGTAGCCCGCTCCCTAGTTCGTGGTTAGTAGATCAGCAGCGCATCCAGTCAGCTTGGTGAGTCCTCCTCCTTTGAGGACTTGGAGTTTAGTTTCATTTCAGTATTTAGATTGTGTATTCAGTATTTTAGTATTTAGAGTTACCTTGGGGCCTATCCCAGCAACTCGCCAGTAGTAGAGGCTTTCAGACATAGAGTCAGATATTCAGCTATATTTGGATTATCCCTCCTAGACTTTTATTTATATAGTGGCTTAAGTTGTTCATTACTTTAGTTAAGCTTCCGTTCTTATATTTTGTTCTATCTTTAAGTCATGCTAATGCCAGAGGGTTATTTTGAGATCGCTTGTGATCTTGGGCCCGTGTTACGTCCAGGGGGTAGGCTCGGGATGTGACAAACTTAGTATCAGAGCCTCAGGTTCAAGAGTCCTAGGGTGTCTGAAAGCCGCATCAAGTAGTGTCTCTTTCATGGGTGTGAAGCGCGCCACACCTATGAGGGGGAGGCTATGAGGTGTTTTAGGAAAAACTTCACTTCTTTGTGTTCAATATCGTGCGATAGAGTTTGACTCTACTTACCTTTCTAATCCATTCCTTACATATTTCAGATAATGTCTCCGTGAAGAAACCCCACGAGGAATGCTAATCCAACCACTCCAGATCATGATGTTATGAATGTGTAATTTCGCGAAGCCATCTGTATGTTGCCTCAATCCATGACAACTCAGTTGAATAAGAAAGAGAAATTAAAGAAGAGGAAGAGGAAGGACAAGAAGACCAGAACATGAAACCAATCGTCTTCTCAGCATAGGTCATCCGGACCAACCCAATCTTCAGTTAACACACCTGCACTTGATTCTCAGTCTTGTCATGAAAGGGCTCCGAAGACCTTGAGGTACCCTCATTGTAGTAGTTGTGGTAAGTTTCACCTAGGTGAGTGCCTTGCTGGCATAGAGGGTTGTTTTAGGTGTGGGCAGTTAGGCCATAGGATCAAGGATTGACCCTCAGCTAAACAGAGAAACATTGGTGTTCAGCTCCAACACCAATTCCTTTCATTGCCTAGACAACCGGGTCAGAGTATTCCTACAGAATTTGAATCAGCTACGTCACTAGATTTTCTTCCTTTATGCATCCATAGTCCACGGACCCCTATTCTTGTTTGGTTGTGAGTTGTCTTAATCTAGAACAAAGTAGAAATAGAAGGGTTGAGGCCTAGACTTTTAGGAGAAGGAAGGTCTTAGACTATAGAAGGAAGTGGGTATTCGTGCTAGATTCTGGAGTAGTGTATGTTCGGTTAGGGTAAAATGATCATAGTTCTTTTGAGGGGTGTAATGATCGGGTCCATCATTATGTGTAGTCCAATCGTGCCAAGTTTTAGAGTTAGAAAACTCTGGGTCTGGGAGTTTGAAATTCTGAGCAAGGCTAGCCTCGGTCGGTTTTGGAGCGAGGTGGAGTCTAGGGAAATACGGGTAAGGATTGGGTTAGGTGTCTTTGTTTGAGATAGTTTTCCATGTAGCCAAGACATAAAGGAGTCTGGGGGACTTTTTGGAATCAAATTTTGGTAAGTAGAACTCCCGAATTTTGACGTGAAGGGGTTATTTCAGGTCATCGGGGGAAGCAAGTGTGTTGTAAATTGGCCAAATCTATGAGATTTACGGACATTCTATCCATGACCAGTGCAACAGTCCGCCGTTGCGACCTCCACTATAGTGGTGGTCAAGACGGTCAACGCCGCTTAAGACCGCTATAGTGAAAGTCGTCCGCTATAGCGGGACCGCTATAGCGGAGCGGGGACTGCTATAGCGGGATGATGGGATTTTAATGTAGGAAATTCCCCAAAATAGTTTAGTTATCTACAACTCATTTGGTAGAAGAACTAGGGCAATTTCAGGCGATTTTCCTCCGTTCTTCATCATTTTTCTTCCCTAAGGTAAGGTTTATACTCCCCAATCTTCATACTACTTTTCCTATGCGGTAGAATTGCTAGGAGGGAACTTGGGGGAAGGTTGGAATAACCTAGGAATGGTAGAATCCGGGGAAGGAAGGGGATTCAAAACATGAATGTTCTTGGGTATTGTTAAAAGTAATATATTATGATCATAGGTTGTTAAATTCTCTATTTTTATTCGTAAAAATGATAGAACTAGGGAAATTAATGGTGGAAAGCCCGGGAAAAAGGTGGAATGATCATGGATGGCCTGGGGTTTTAGGATTTGGTGTAATCCGAGTAATGTGCAGGCCTTGTTTGTTAATTGCATGTATTTATATGTTATTTTAGACCCAGAACGAGAAAGGAATCTGGAACACGGGAAAGCTCGGGTTGAGTAGAGCTTGGATCATTTCGAGGTAGGTGATGGTTTACGATTCCTCTGAATATTGTATAATTTTGTACTCTTATCTAAGTGTTTGTATGAATTACATTGCTTAGGGAAGTTGTGTAGAATTTCTAAGGGTCCTGTTTTACAGTCTGTTAGTTGAACGGTGTGTTTGCTTATTGGTTTACAAGTTGTTTGTTCATCTATTTGACTATGGATTATTGACATTCAGTTGACTTGGGTACCACGCCTGGTACGAGAATACTAACGGTTGGCTCGGGTACCATGCCTGGTACGGGAATACTAACAGTTGGCTCTGGTACCACGCTTGGTACGGGAATACTAACGGTTGGCTCGGGTACTACGCCTAGTACGGGCTTATTTTACTGCATCATTGCATTTATATTATTATGTTGCATTGACTGATATTGGTTCTGTGAGTGGACCGAGTTGTTTATTGAAATGTGTTAATTCTTTGGTGGTCCTTGAGTGACCGAGAAATTCTGCTATATCATTGAGTTGGTCTTGGATTAGGCCGGGTTGTTCATTGACACTTAGGTATTGTTTAGAGGGGATCATGGGGTGGGTCTGGGCTAGACAAAAAGGTATGAGTTATGGCCATGTGATGGTGGTTTAGAGTATAAGAGGTGGATTTCATAAGGGAACAAGCTAAGTAGAGACTTGTAGTCTAGGTGTGCCTGTTAACATTGTTGCATGTCTTTCATACTATTTACTTGATATTGTTGTACTGCTTATACACTGTTTATTAGGAAACTGGCTGATGATCCTACTAGTACGCAGTGGTGGTGTACTGATACTGCACTTTCTTTTCTTTTGGTGAGTACAGGAAATCTTTCAGCGCCTGAGATGCGACCTCATCTATAGCACAGTGACTTTCAGTTCCTAGGAGGGATTTTCCGCAGGATAATGTTAATGATTTGGTTATTTGCTGATTTCGAATTGCTAATTTGCTTTCTGTTGCTGGTTTTAGGCTGTTAGTCTAGGCAAAAGGGTTGAACTCTATCGGTTCGCTGATCCGAGAGTTGGGTGGGTGCCACTCACGATGGTCTGGGTCGTGACAAAGATGGTATCAGATCCCTAGGTTCGTTGATCTCATCGTACCAAACAGGTCTAGTAGAGTCTTGCGAAATGGTGCGAAGACGTCCGTACTTTTCTTCGAGAGGTTATGGTGCTTTAGGAAAAACTGTCTCTTCCTTCTTTCCTTCGTGCTATAACTTGATTCGAATTGGTATCTGGTGATACAAATTGGTATCTAACCTCATTCACTCTTCTGTTCGCAGATGGTTACTACAAAGAACAATGGAGCAAGGCCAGCGGTCCCGGCAGTGGGCCTGGCAGTTTATGGCAGAGGTAGGGGAAGGGGCAGGGGACGAGCTAGAGCCACACCCGCCAGGGGTGGAGCTCAAGCTGCTGCTGAAGTTCGAGAAGCAACCCCTCCCCCACCTCAGGATCATGTTGCGGAAGTAGTATAAGTGGTTATAGAGGATGAAGGGGCGCAGGAAGAGGCGGAACCGGTTGGGGGTGCAGGCCTTCCTACTATGACACCGGAAGCCTTTCAGCAGGCTTGGAATATTCTGAGTGGGTTGGTTGGTACTGGATCCATACCCGTGGCATTTGCGAATCAGGCCTTGGATACTCAGTCAGCGGTTACTATAGTGCCTAGGATGGATGCAGTTTCAGGCACCAATGATTTCTTCAGGCCAATGCTAGGTCCCGTGATGACAAGGAATGAGCATGAGTTGCTGACCAAATTTCTCAACCTGAAACCTCCGACATTTTAGGGTACAGACAAGGAGGATGCCTATGAGTTCATCCTGGATTGCTATGAGAGGTTGCACAAGTTGGGTATTGTACGTCATCATGGGGTTGAATTTGTCACTTTTCATCTACAGGGTGATGCCAAGCAGTGGTGGAGGTCTCTTGTTGAGTGTCGGTCTTCTGTTCTACCTCCACCGACTTGGGAGAAGTTCCACGCTTTGTTTCTAGTAAAGTATGTCCCCCATACTTTGAGGGACCGGAAGAAAGATGAGTTCTTGAACTTGGAGCAGGGAAGCATGTCAGTCTCGGCTTATGAGGCTAAGTTCCATGCTTTGTCTCACTTTGCTACACAGATGTTGGGTTCCAAGGAGGAACGGGTCCAGTTGTTTGTCAAGGGTCTGAATACTGAACTGCAGGTACTGTCAGTGCACATGAATTTTTTAGGAAAGGTGTTCAATGAGGTAGTTGATTATGTTAAAAAGTTAGAGGGAGTCAAGCAGGCGGGGCAGGTTAAGGCTTTAGCCAAGAAGCCTCAGAATGAGGGAAACTATGGTGGTTCATACTCCAGGGGCCAAAATCAGCAGGCTTACTCGGCCCGTCCTATTCAGTCAGCTCTGCCAGCTATTACAGGTGGTCATTAGGGAGCTCAGTCTTCAGGTCCTAGAGGCCAGGAAGCGTCATATACATCAGCTAGCACACCTACACTTGACCGTGGTTGCTTCCATTGTGGTGATCTGGGCCACTTTAAGAAAGAGTGTCCATATAGGCAGAAGGGTAATCAGGGTCAGCAGCAGTCTAGAGAAGTAATCCCGGCATGCAGAGGCGGTAATGCTAGGGGTCATCCACAGGGTGGACGAGGTAATTTTCAAGGAGACCAGGAAGACAGGGGGAACGGCGGCGCAGGCAGGGGTGCAACGCCGCCGGCCTGGGAAGTTTTTTGGATTGATGATCGAGCTCATTTCTATGCTTTTTCAGGGAGGATCGAGGTAGAAGCCTTAGGTTCAGTGATCACAGGTACCATTCTTGTCTGCGATAAGATGGCTTCGGTATTATTTGACCCAGGTTCTACATATTCTTATGTGTCTGTGAGTTTTGCGTTGGGTCTAGACCTAATTTTTGATATCCTTGATTTCTCTATCCATGTTTCTACCCCGATTGGAGAGTCTGTGATTGTGACTCATATTTATCGTAACTGTTCTGTGATGTTTGTGAGTTTGCATACTTGGGTAGACTTAGTAATTCTGGATATGGCTGATTTTGATATTATCTTGGGTATGACCTGGCTATCTCGTTATCATACTGTGTTGAACTGTAACACCAAGATTGTGGCTGTAGAGATTCTGGGTAATGATAGACTAGAGTAGAAAGGTGTGTACAGGCCTAAGCCAGTTAAGATAATATCATTTGTTCGGGCTAGGAAGCTAGTGGGAAGGGGTGTCTATCCTTTTTGGCTCATCTCCGGGATGATAGCATGGAGTTCCCGTCTATTGAGTCAGTTTCGGTGGTTTCTGAATTTTTAGAGATGTTTCCAGCGGACCTGCCTGGTATGCCTCCGGACAGGGATATAGATTTCTATATTGATTTGGAGCCACACACTCATCCCATTTCCATTCCTCCGTATCGCATGGCTCCGGCAGAGTTATGGGAATTTAAGACTCAACTGCAGGAACTCCTAGATAAGGGATTTATACGTCTCATTGCTTTGCCTTGGGGTGCTCTGATTTTATTTTAAAAAAGAAGGATGGTAGTATGTGGATGTGCATAGATTATAGGCAGTTGAACAAGGTGACCATCCATAATAAGTACCCCCTACCCCGTATAGATGATTTGTTTAACCAGCTTCAGGATGCATCGATATTTTCAAAAATTGACTTGAGGTCGGGGTACCATCAGTTAAAGATTAGGCCTGAGGACATTTCGAAAACAGCTTTTTAGACTCGGTATGGGCATTACGAGTTTCTAGTAATATCGTTTGGTTTGACCAATGCACCGGCAACATTCATAAGTTTGATGAATGGGGTGTTTAATTCATACTTGGACTTCTTCGTTATCGTGTTCATCGATGATATTTTGATCTACTCTAAGAGCAGGGAGGAGCATGCTAATCATCTTTGTATTGTGCTGGATATATTGAGACACCAAAAGATTTATGCAAAATTCACTAAGTGTGAGTTTTAGTTGACTTCAGTGGCATTTTTGGGGCATGTAGTGTCAGAACGGGGGGTAATGGTAGATCCCCAGAAGATTGAGGCAGTCAAGAGTTGGGCCCGGCCTAGCTCGGTGATAGAGGTGAGGAGTTTTGTTGGACTTGTAGGATACTACCAGAGGTTTGTTAAGAATTTTACTTCTATTGCTACTCACCTAACCAGGCTAACGTAGAAAGATGTACCATTCGTGTGGTCCGACAAGTGCGAGGAGAGCTTTCAAAAGCTCAAGACACCTTTGACCATGGCTCCTATATTATTCTTGCCGGTCGAAGGTAAAGACTTTATTGTTTATTGTGATGCTTCACATTCTGGTATGGGTGTTGTGTTGATGAAGGATAGGAATGTGATAGCCTATGCATCCAGGTAGTTTAAGGTGCATGAGAGGAACTACCCGACTCACGACTTAGAGTTGGCAGCGGTGGTTTTTGCACTAAAGATTTGGAGACACTACCTTTATGGTGTCAAGTGTGAGGTATTCATAGATCATCGCAGTCTGCAGTATGTATTCACTCAAAAGGATTTGAATTTGAGGCAGAGAAGGTGGATGGAGCTATTGAAGGACTATGATGTGACCATTCAGTACCATCCGGGTAAGGCTAATGTGGTGGCAGACGCATTAAGATGGAAAATAGTTAGCATGGGTAGCTTGGCTTGTTTGGGGGTGTCCAAACGATCACTAGCTAAGGAAATTCGGTCTTTGGAGGCCAAGTTCATGCACTTGGGTGTTTCAGATCAAGGTGGGTTGTTGGCCCGCATTGAGGTCAAAGCCACCTTCATAGAGAAAATAAAGGTCAAACAGTTTCAGGATCCGAAACTGAGTAAGCTACTAGGTAAGGTAATATCTGGGGAGTCCAGAGACATAAGTTATGTTAGACTCTGGTGGCGTGTTGCATTTCAGGGAGAGGATTTGTGTCCCTCGAGTGGATGATATGACTCAGAAAATCCTGGCAGAAGCTCATGATTCGCGATACTCAATTCATCCGGGTGTGACTAAAATGTACAGGAACTTGAGGTAGCGTTACTGGTGGCCCGGGATGAAAGGGGACATAGTTGATTTTGTTTCCAAATGCCAGAACTTCCAGCATGTAAGGTATGAACATCAGAGACCTGCAGGACTACTTCAGAGAATGCCAATTTCAGAGTGGAAATGGAAAAGGATAGCCATGGATTTCGTGGTGGGTCTTCCCAAGACACTGGGGAAGTATGACTCAATTTGGGTCATTGTTGACAGGCTGACCAAGTCCGCTCATTTCATTCTGGTCAGGGTAGATTACTATTCACAGCAATTGGCTAAGAGCTACATGAAGAGTTGGGTACACAACTCACTTTTAGCACAGCCTTCCATCCTCAGACTGATGGTCAGTCGGAGAGGACGATCCAGGTATTGGAGGACATGCTGAGAGCATGTGTGATGGACTTCGGGGGCCATTGGGACCAGTTCCTACCATTGTGTTAATTCTCATACAACAATAGTTACAACTCCAGTATTGACATGGCACCATTCGAGTCATTGTATGGGAGGAACTGAAGATCACCGGTTGGGTGGTTTGAGGAAGGCGATGTAAAGCCTCTGGGCGTGGACTTAGTAAAGGAAGCGCAGGAAAAGGTAATAGGCATTCAGACCAAGTTGCTAGCTGCCCAAAGCAGGCAGAAGGAGTATGCAGATCGCAAGGTCCAGGACATGTTCAGGTTGGTGAACAGGTATTGTTAAAAGTGTCACCAATGAAGAGAATTATACGGTTTGGCAAGAAGGGCAAGCTTAACCCTCAGTTCATCGGTCCATTTGAGGTTCTTGAAATTGTGGGGCCAGTGACTTACAAGTTAGCACTGCCACCTAGTTTTTCGGGCGTCCATCTGGTATTCCATGTATCCATGCTTAAGCGATACCATAGGGATGGGGATTACATCATCAAGTGAGATGAGGTGCTTTTCGATAAGGATCTTCGTTATGAAGAGGAACCAGTTTCTATTCTTGCTCGAGATGTCCGGAGGTTGGGGAAAAAAGTTATTGACATGGTAAAGGGTCAGTGGAAGCATCTTCTGGTTGAGGAAGCCACCTAATAAACCGAGAAGGACATGCGGGACAAGTACTCTCAATTGTTTGAGGATTCAAGTACTACACTTACTTTTTTTCTGTAATTTCAGGTTTGATCATTCGGGGATGAAAAATGGGTAAATTGGTATCTGTTGTAATGACCAGGTCCATCATTACGGTAGTCCAATCGTGCCAAGTTTTAAAGTTAGAAAACTCCAGGTTTGGGAGTTTGAAATTCTGAGCTAGGCTAGCCTCGGCCAGTTTTGGAGCGAGGTGGAGTCTAGGAAAATCTGGGTAAGGATTGGGTTAGGTGTCTTGGTTTGAGCTAGTTTTCTATGTATCCAAGACATAAAGGAGTCTAGGGGACTTTTTGGAATCAAATTTGGGTAAGTAGAACTCCCGGAATCGCGTTTGACGTGAAGGGGTTGTTTCAGGTCATCGGGGGAAGCAAGTGTGTAGTAAAATGGCCAATTATGGGAGATTTCTGAACATTCTATCCATGAAGAGCACAATGATCCGCCATTACGACCTCCACTATAGCGGTGGAAAATACTGCTATAGCGGTGGTCAAGGCGGTCAACGCCGCTTAAGACTGCTATAGCGGAAGTTGTATGCTATAGCGGGACCGCTATAGCAGAGAGGGGACCGCTATAGTGGGCCGACGAGAGTTTAATGCAAAAAATTCCCCAAAATAGTTCAGTTTTCTACAACTCGTTTGGGAGAAGAACTAGGGCGATTTCAGGCAATTTTTCTCCGTTCTTCATCATTTTTCTTCCCTAAGGTAAGGTTTCTACTCCCCAATCTTCATACTACTTTTCCTATGCGATAGAATTGCTAGGAGAGAACTTAGGGAAAGGTTGGAATAACCTAGGAATGGTAGAATCTGGGGAAGGAAGGGGATTCAAAACATGAATGTTCTTGGGTATTCTTAAAAGTAAGATATTAGGATCATAGGTTGTTAAATTCTCAAATTTTATTCATAAAAATGATAGAACTAGGGAAATTAATGGTGGAAAGCCCGGGAAAAGGGTGGAATGATCATGGGTGGCCTGGGGTTTTGGGATTTGGTGTAATCCGGGTAATGTGAAGGCCTTGTTTGTTAATTGCATGTACTTGTATGTTATTTTACACAAAGAACGAGAAAGGAATCCAGAACACGGGAAAGCTCGGGTTGAGTAAAGCTTGGATCATTTCGAGGTAGGTAATGATTTATGATTCCTGTGAATGTTGTATAATTTTTTACTCTTATCTAAGTGTTTTTATGAATTACATTGCTTAGGGAAGTTGTGTAGAATGTCTAAGGGTCCTGGTTTACAGTCTGTGAGTTGAACGGTGTGTTTGCTTGTTGATTTACAAGTTGTTTGTTCATCTATTTGACTGTGGATTGTTGACATTCGATTGGCTCGGGTATCACGCCTGGTACAGGAATACTAACGGTTGGCTCAGGTACCATGCCTGGTACGGGAATACTAATAGTTATCTCGGGTATCACGCCTGGTACGGGAATACTAATGGTTGGCTCGGGTACCACGCCTGGTACGGGTTTATTTTACTGCATTATTGCATTTATATTGTTGTGTTGCATTGACTGATATTGGTTTTGGTGAGTGGACCGGGTTGTTTATTGAAATGTGTTACTTGTTTAGTGGTTCTTGAGTGACCGGGAAATTCCGCTATATTTAGGTGTTGTCTAGAAGGGATCCCAGGGTGGGTCCGGGATAGATGGCAAGGTATGGGTTATGGCCATGTGATGGTGGTTTAGAGTATAGAAGGTGGATTTCATGAGGGAACAAGCTAAGTAGAGACTTGTAGTCTAGGTGTGCCTGTTAACATTGTTGCATGTCTTCCATACTATTTACTTGATATTGTTGTACTGCTTATACACTGTTTATTTGGAAACTGGCTGATGATCCTACCAGTACACAGTGGTGGTGTACTGATACTGCACTTGCTTTTCTTTTGGTGAGTACAGGAAATCTTTCAGCGGCTGAGACGCGACCTCATCCATAGCACAGCGACTTTCAGTTCCTAAGAGGGATTTTCCGGAGGATAATGTTAATGATTTGGTTATTTGTTGATTTCGAATTGCTAGTTTACTTTTTGTTGCTGGTTTTAGGCTGTTAGTCTAGGCAAAAGGGTTGAACTCTATCAGTTCGCTCATCCAGGGGTTGGGTGGGTGCCACTCATGACTGTCTGGTTCGTGACAAGGGGTTGGTGAGAGGTCCATAAACTTAGAAGGGTAGCATGAACCTAAGGGGGAGATGGTGGAATGTAGAATCGGCTAGATTTTGGAGGCTCGGGTAGTAATGCTTGTGGGTGTTAGAACAAAGTCAAGAGGGGAGGCAGAAGCTTATTTCTATCCTAGCGTCCTAATTGTACTTCTGCCATTATGATACCTTTTGCATGCCTTGCGTGTCAGCGCCATGGTCCAATTTCAGATTCACGCTCATATTCAGCTTCTTGAATGACAAGTGATTGCTTCAGACAACGACTCTACTCTTATCTTGTGATTCTATAAATCCCAGCTTTATTCCCTGAGGGTTGGTGTCTATGTAAACTCATGTTTCTCAATATGCTTGGTTCTATTTGCTCAGTTCATTCTTCAGACATGCCTTAATGGCAAATCAAATCATGTTACGTTATGTATATGCTCTGACCTGATTCTTGACACGGTTCGCGCTTATAATTTCCTTGCTCTAAAAGACCTTGACCTTTGACTTTGATAACGAGGGGTGGTGATCCCCACCATTCGTTCCTTACGTGCCTAGTATGTAAAATACTCATGCCTATTGAGCTCAACTCCCCAAGCCTCACCTTGAGTGGCCTAATCACGCTAAGTGTAAGTCAAGATCAATTTGTAATCCTTCATTCGTGACACTCCTGATCCCGCTCTTTTCTTTTAATGATTCTGGTTTATATTGTTATAAGTGTTAGGGGAGAAGGCCTTGTAGTAACCTAGCTGGGAGGTAGCAGATTCATTTTCCTTGTTAGTATACTTGTTCCACCTTGACTTCTAGGTGTGGGTGAATTATGAGATAAGAAGTATTCGTGCAAAATAGTTAGATGAGGAAGTTTAGTATGTCCCTCTGTAGAAGTTCTTGAATTTGCGATTCCTAGTTATGATAGGGAAAAAGAGAGAAGTCTTAAATAGGGGTAAGCTACGAACCATAAAGTGACCATAGTTATAAGCTTGAATATCGTGATGGGATTCACGTGGATACTTATTTTGTGCAACTAGTGACCCTTTAGTTAGGAGCCCTAGGTTAGTTGGTTGTTGTGATAAGAGGGGATACTATCCTTAGAAGGCGTTCTTGATGCAAGAGATCTGGTCGAGATAGGTTGAACATGGAGAATCGGGTAGTTAGACTCAGACCTTAGTACCTTAATGTATGTTGTTAGTTGCAAATGGTAGGAGTGGTATTGGAAGAGAACAGGTTTCCCGTATATCTACTTCTCTCAGTTTGGTGTCCCTTTCGGTTAACTGCGATTTCTAGAGTATGTTTGTTCTTTATGAGTTTTAGCTGAGTTCCTACTCTCATCCCAGACTAGTTATCATCTTGAATATCCAGTTCCTGTCCTATTGGTTGTTCTTACCTTCTCAGCATGTATACGTGTGTCATGAAACCAACTCAGTTTTTATTTCAATCAGAAGTCGGTTACCATGATAGTACTTCGACTTTTGCAACTCAGTTGAAAGAGCTACTTGGGAAGGAGAATCATCCATGAAAGCCAAGTACCCTCACCCTTCTCCTTCCGATCCGATTTCAGCTTGAGGTAGTAGTTCCATCCTTAGTATGTCCTTCCGAATCTATTCCATCAGTTTCCCTCATGATCCTAGCATGTATTCATATTTTCGAAGTTGAATCAGCCATGTTTTAAGTTGAAAAGTTCAGTCTCATGTTTATTCTTCAGTTTTCATGTTTCGTTTTTGGTTGGGCTATTTTCTCTCTAGAGTTCCCTTGCTTAGTCTTCATTCGAGGACGAATGATCCCAAAGGGGAGATATTGTAATACCCCAAAAATCCTAAGATAAATACCCGAACCTTTTCCATGAGTGTAATGATCATTTTCTTAGTGTGGTGAGTGCTTTGGATGCGAATCATGTTCATAAGAAACTCCTATCATCAAGTTAAGTCGCAAGCACCTCACCCAAGTAAGTTTTCATGTAAGACTAAATTAGGGTCAACTTTAATCCATCATTACTCCTAAAATATAAAGAGTTAGGTATCCTAATACCTACCAAATTATAGATTTTTTAGTCTTATTTCCAACTCCACTGACCGTGCATTAATTCGAGTCTGGAGTAAAAAGTTATGGGCAATTTACTGCAGCACTGTTAGTGACTATGGACAGGGATGACGAACCATGGTTTTAAACCACGGTCCGTACTGTGATTCGTGATTTCTGACCTGAACCTTAAAATTTTAATCTTCAAAACCACTGGTTGGTTCACGACCCATAGACCAAAACCACAGTCAGTAGAGTGACCCGTGGTTTGTCAATATTAAGCTTTTCTACCCAGTTTCCACGAATGACTTGATGGGTCATCGTTTTGAACGACGGTCCATCATGTAACCCATGGAATCACCTTCAGAGTGGTACCAAGACCTCTAAATTTCATGAGTGGGTTGGCGACTCGTCAACCTACTCCATGACCCGTTCTTCCACTCGTAATCCCTGAGGATCAGAGGATTCTCATATCCTAAAGTCGAAACCACGAGTCAACAGGAAGGTCCGTCGTCTTGAACCACGGACCGTAGAGTGACTTGTGGTGTTAAGTTCCAGTAGACCCCTAGAAGTGGCATTTAAAACCACGGATCAGTTGACGGCTCGTCCTTTAGGATGACGGACCATGGACTGACTCGTGGTCTCTGAAGTCGACTTTTTCTAAGTTTAAGTCCAGGGGTATTTTTGTAATTTCCCACTCTTTTAACTCTTATACTAAGTCTTTTTAAGCCTATTTAGGAGGGTTTTTATTCCCACTTGGCCTAAGTTCTCTCTCATTCTTTCAATCAACTTCCAAAAGAAGAGAAGGAGTTCCATCATCTCAAGCTTCAAGTTAGGGTTTCAAGCTCCATAGCAAGGGATTCACTCCAAGTCTCCATTCTTCTCAAAAAAGAGTGGGCTAGCTTTAATAAGGTATGTGGGTATTTAACAATGGGTTCCTTTCACCCTTGTGCCCAAAACCCCAAATTTCTATTTTGAATTTCATGAACTTTCAAATTAGGGTTCTTACCCAATTCTTATGGGTTTTGCTATAAATTGCCTTCTCATGATTTTATTATGAAAGTACTACTAAATTGCATGATTTTGCATGAATTTTTACATATGAACTCCTATTTTGAATTGAAGGCTAATTAGGGTAAATCCTACATGCATGGTTTGATTTAAGAAAAAAATTAAAAAATTGATAACATATATTCTCATGAATTTTTTTTAAGCAAGTGCATGCCTAGTTCCTATGTTCTATGAAAATCTATGTTATTATAAAAATTGAACTAGTGCCATGCAAATCTCTAAGTTATGAATTATTATGTAATAAAGACACCCGATGTGCCATCAGTGCTCATGAATCATTTTTTCTAAAACCAAGGTTCATGAGTAGTATGGAGATCCGGGTTATGAATATGTTTATGAACAAGTTTGACATTTAGATATATTACATATATGTAAGCCTCATGCTATATATATATGTTTTGAAAGTAGTATTTAGCACCGAGTTGGACCGGGTGAGAGTACCCTTAGTCCCAGAACTACGTGCCATCGTAGGTGCCCTCTGTGGCTTATGACAGGATCCTGGTATGACATGGTTCTAGCTTTGGCAGACTAGGATAGCCTCTTTAGTGTGGGTGCTTGACACTGGACTCCATGTAGCTCAGCATGGTTTATGTCGATTTAGAGAAACTCCCACATGCTTATTTTCAAGTTATGAAATCATATGATGCTTTACTTCGAATCTTTACTTTACTTCATGTTTTATGTCTTATATTTTGATATTTACTTATGATTTCTTCTATTTATGCATGAACTCAGTTTTAATCACGATTTCAAGTACATTTTATCATGCCACATGCATATCTCATATACTCAGTACATTCCATAGTACTGACTGCATACTTCTTTGTGATGCATCCTATTATGATGTAGATTCTCTAGCCATCTCCCTAGTTCGTGGCTAGTAGATTAGCAGCACAGCCAGTCAGCTTGGTGAGTCCTCCTCCTTTGAGGACTTGGAGTTTAGTTTCATTTAAGTATTTAGATTGTGTATTCAGTATTTAAGTATTTATATTTAGCTAGGATCCTGTCCCTGTAACTCGCTAGTAGTAGAGAATTTCAGACATAGAGTCAGATGTTCAGCTGTATTTGGATTGTCACTCCTAGGCTTTTATTTATATAGCGGCTTTAGTTGCTCATTACTTCTGTTAAACTTCCGTTCTTATATTTTGTTCTATCTTTAAGTCATGCTAATGCTAGAGGGCTAGGGACTTGGGTCCCGTGTTAAGTCCAGGGGGTAGGCTTGGGGCGTGACAAGTTATCCCGCTATAGCGGACAAAATTCTCGTTATAGCAGTTCCGCTGTAGCGGATGGTTGTCCACTATAGCAGAAGACGGAAAAACAGTAGCCTCCTAGGTCTTTTAAATGAACTCTTCCAATTGAATTGCCTTTCCTTATGCTTTAACAAGTTCTAACCCCGCCCCTTGCCACATTGCAGGTTAACATACACTCAATGGCTGAAGAACAAGTACCCGAGTATCCTATGATAAGTTCCCCGATGATGCTGGTCGGGAGAGGCTACGAGACTACCGTAGGCTAGGCTTCTATTTTGAGAGGGCCTTCAAAATAGATGCGGTGGATGAGAAAGTAGCCACCTTCTATTGCAGGCTCCAAGAGTTTGGCTGGGGCCTGGTGGTGGTGGCTCCCCCTTCCGGGTATTCAGGCTAGATGCGGGCGTTCTATGCCATACTTCCCACCATTTGTTGGCATGATCCTAACCCTACTATCCGTATCCAAGGGGTGGATATTCCTGTGGACTCTCAGACTATCAATGAGGTACTAAGAGTGCCTCACATTTCAAATTCAGTATACGAGGCCAAGGCTCGATTGTGGGATATGACTTGGCTGAGGGATACCTTGGTAGATGAGGAGTTGAGGGGTCAAGTCTACTGGCCCAGTGCTGAGGGCATTACTAGTGCTTTCTTTTCTACGGATGCTAGGAGGAGGCTGAATCTGGTACCTCGGAGGATCTATCCATCAGTAAATACCACCACGTGACTTATGCTCGGGCTTTGGTGATTGCTTATGCTATGCAGGGGATCATAATGAATGTGGGGGACCAGATCATCTATGAGTGGAAGGACTTCTACTGGGGTCCTAGAAAAGGACCTTTTCTTCTGGGTTTGATGACTAAGTTGTGCAAGCGTATTACGCTGATCGAGGATCATACTGATAGGGTGGCGAAGATGGATGTTACCTTTAACCCCCTCTGGGTGAAAGTGGTCACCTCCAAGAAGAAGAGGAAGGTGGACGAAGCAGGGAGCAGCCATGCTGCCGAGGATGATGATGACACTCCCACCCCTCCTGCCTAGTCCCAGCCCATGATTACTAGCAGTCATCTTGAGGAGAATCTGGCCGCGGTTAGGCGATTCATAGAGGGTACTATCGCTGGGGGTACAACCCCGCCCCCTTTTGCTCAAGACTTTGCAGCACTCCGTAGGGAGTAAGATGAAGAGAAGAAGAAGAGGCGCTCCCGGGATTGTATGCTTGCCCGGATGTGGAAGACTATTAAAGTCATGTTCACCTGCTCTTCCTTCGATCAGGAGCTTCCCCAGCTAGAGCCGGAGGACTTGCAGAATTCCCCTTCTTGAGCGATGATGAGGCCTAGGACTCCCCTTCCCCCGTTATTATATTAGGCTACTGTTTTCCTAGATTTTGCCCCCCCACCCCCACCCCCCTCCCGCTTTTTTGGGCATGTACTATACGATGTTCCCCTTTCCTTTTTCCCCTTCATTTTTAAGAAGATAGATGCTATTTTTAGACAATATTTTCCTTATATGCATGCTAATTTTGTTCTACTGGTGTTTTCGTGCTTTTACATAGTAGCTCGTAGTTTAACAATTGCTTTTAGGCGCCCCAAAAATGGTAGGAAAACAAGACAGACATTTTGTCCCGCCTCTTCTAGCTACAGCGGTACCGCCGTAGCGGGGAAATTTCCACTATAGCAGGATCGTCATAGCGATACAGTTCCAATATGGCGGTCCCGACGGTATCAGCCCAAAAAATTAAAATTTTTAGCAAACTATACTCATCCCTATTCCAGGTTATCATTGTTTAACTCCATAAAGCCCGCCATGGTCTTAAACAACACCCCAAGACCATTCCTAGCAATGCACAAATCAAAATTTAGTACCAAGATATCACCAAATCAAATTCGAAATACATGAGAAAATTGTTCTGTCATGACCCAACCCGCTGTGAGTGGCACCCACCGAACCCTCAAATGAGCAAACCAATATCGACCCAAAACTTAACCATTCTAGCAGCTTAAAACCAGTTTGCATAAAAGAAACTAACATTCACAATCTCAAACACTAATAAAATAAGGATCTGTGGAAAAACCTCCCTAGAACTTGAAAGTCACCATACCAAAACATTCTACCAATTTCTAGAATAAGGGATGCAACTCCAAAGGCAAAACAAGAGTTTAAGCCCAAAACAAGTGGGCTATAACATCGTCATGGACGAAAACAAGGTAGCCCGGAAGAACAGCTCATCCTTGAATCCTGAATTCGCCAAATCTATAAGTGAGGTCGCGTGTCAGTCGCCAGAAGATGTCCTGTACTCACAAAAAGAAAAGCAAGTGCAGAATTAGTACACAACCACCGTGTACTGGTAGGATCATCGGCCAACTCCAATAAATAAGATTATGAACAATAAACTAAAGCTGAGTAAAGCAAAGCAAACATGTAAACAATCCAACAGTATAACTAGACTACAAGTCTATTTCTTAACTTACCAACCACATGTAACCAATTAACAGCCAATGACAAACCAGTGACAATAAACTTGTCCTTTTCACACAACCTAGATCCACCAATGATCCCTAGGACACCACTATGTTTTCAACATGCATTCTCGATCTACACTAAGACCAACCTCACATTTAAATATAATCACCTGGCCTCTCATGGACCATATACAAAAATCACAAATCAAGAATATAACTCGATCCACTCATAGAACCATCAAAAGAATACAATCAATGCAAGTAAATTAAACCTGTACCAGGCGTGGTACCTGAGCCAACCATTATAAATCTTGTACCAGGCGTGGTACCCGAGCCAACTGATAAGTATCCCATACCAGGTATGGTACCCGAGCCAACCAATAAGTATCTTGTACCAGGCGTGGTACCCAAACCAATCGAATGTCACACAAAATCCAATCAATCAACAAACAATGAACAAAAGCATACTTGTAAACTAACAAGCAACAACACAAGTTCATTTCATAAGACTGATAACCGGATAAGCAGATATTCATAATCACATTCCCTAAGCATGAAAACTCACACAATACTAAGTGATACTACATGAACACATATTGCATATTAGGAAACAATAACCATCACCTACCTCGAATTACACAAAAGCTCTACTGGACTGGAGCCTTCCTGTGTTTTGAAGCTTGTGCTTGTTCTTGGTCTAAAAATAATTACAAGATACTAAAAGCAGTCCATGTGGCCTAATAATTACCCGGATTATGTAAAATCCCAATCCCCAGGCCAAACTATGATCATTCCATCCATTTCCGAGCTTTCTCACCATTAATTCACCTAAGTCTATTATTTTTATGGATACATTTAGAGAATTATGGATAATTGATCATAACCCAACAAAAATAACCAAAACCCAAGAACTTCTACGCCCTAGAATCCCCTTTTTTTCTCAGATTCTACTATTCTTATGTCAATTCAAACCTTTCCCCAAGTCCACAACTAGAAATTCCATAATGTAGGAAAGATAGTATTAAGTTAGGGGAGTAGAAACCTTACCTTTGGGATGAAAAATAGTGAAAAATGAGTAAGGTTCGCCCAGAATCGCCCTTGCCCTTCTTCAAAATGTTCTTGATGAAAACTGAATATTGTGGGGAAGTTTCTGCATTAAATCCTGACTCAGTATGCTATAGCGGTCCGTACACCGCTATAGCACTGCCATTATAGCAGAATCGACCTCTATGGCGGTACTGACCAAAGTTGACTTCTGCTGTAGCGAATATATTACCGCTATAGTGGTCTCCGCTATGGCGTAGTGACAGTGCTTGTCATGGGAAAAAACTTGGAATATCCCAGAAAAGTACCCATTTTACAACACACCTTAAATCTCTGACGGTTCGGAACAATCCCTTCACGTCAACCTCGATACTAGGAGTTCTACTTACCCGAATTCACTTCTGAAAAGTCCTCCGGACTCATCTATGTCTTAGCTATCAAAAAACTAGCTTACTACAAGCCATATTACTCAATCCTTACCCATATTGAACTATACCATCCCTTGCTCAAAAACCATCCTAGACTAGCCTAGCCCAGAATTTTCAACTCCCAATCTCGGAAGTTTCCTGACCCGAAACTTGGCACAAAATTTTTACCCATAACAATGAACCTGATCGTTACAACATATACCAATTTACCCATTGGTTTTACCCGAATGATCAAACTTGAAAAACACAGAATAAGAGAGGGAAAGTGTAGTACCTGAGTTCTAAGAAAAATAAGGGTAGTTATCCTGCATGTCCTTCTCGGTTTCCCAAGTGGCTTCCTCAACCGGATGATGCTTCTATTGAAATTTCACAGATTTGATCTCTTTTTTCCTCAACTTCCGGATATCTCAATCAAGAATCACAACTGGTTTCTCTTCGTACTGAAGATCCTTGTCTAGTAATATCTCATCCCATTTAATAATGTATTCCCCATACCCATGGTATCACTTTAATATAGATACATGGAAGACTGGATGGACTCCTGATAAACTAGGCAGCAGTGCTAACTTGTAAGCCATCGACCCTACAATTTCCAAAACCTCGAATGGACTGATATACCAAGGGATGAGCTTTCCCTTCTTGCCGAAATGCAAAACCTCCTTCATTGATGACACTTTCAATAATACTTGCTCACCAACCTGAAAATCCATATCCCTTACCTTGCGGTCTGCGTACTCCTTCTGCCTGCTCTGGGCTACTAGCAACTTGGTCTGAATGCCCCTTACTTTTTCCTGCACTTCCCTTACCAAGTCTTCGCCCAGAGGCTTCATATCACCTGCCTTAAACCACCCTATGGGTGATCTACATCCCCTCCCATACAGGGCCTCAAATGGTACAATGTTTATACTGGAGTGGTAGATGTTGTTGTACGAGAACTCACACAATTGTACAAAATGGTCCCAATGACCCCCAAAGTCAATCACACATGCTCTCAGTATGTCTTTCAATACCTGGATTTTCCTCTCCGACTGACCGTCTTTCTGAGGATGGAATGTTGTGCTAAAAGTGAGTTGAGTGCCCAAATCTTCATGTAACTTACCACAGAACTTAGAGGTAAACTGCGTACCCCCAACTGAAACGATAGACAATGGTATTCCATGCAGTCTCACGATCTCCTCAACATAGATCTTAGCCAACTGCTGTGAATAATTGTCCACCATGACCAGAATGAAATGAGCTGACTTAGTCATTCGATCCACTATGACTCAAATTGATTCATACTTTCCCAAAGTCTTAGGAAGACCCACCACGAAATCCATGGCTATCCTTTCCCACTTCCACAAAGAAGAAAATTCATTTTGACCCCGTCGTAGTTCTCAATCATTTCATGGAGCCGCCCGAGTAGTCATCTACTTAAAAGGACCCTCCCCATAGTCCTCCCTTCCTTGAATTATTTGGTCATGCAATAAACTCTATTCCATTACATACATGGATCGGGTTGAAAAACCAGACCCAGTCTCTCTTGGAATCCTGAATATGCCAATAAATAATGAATTGATGATAAAGTCAGCGAAGTTTTCATGGTCTTCTACTCGGGAATGGGCATTCTCTGAAGTAGTCCTGCCGGCCTTTGGTGCTCTTACTTGACCTGTTGACAATTCTGGCACTTGGATACAAAATCAACTATGTCCCTTTTTCATCCCAGGCCACCAATAAAGTTGCCTCAAATCCCTGTACATCTTGGCTACGCCGGGATGAATCAAATACTACAAACCATGAGCCCCTGTCAACACCTTATGAATTATGTCATCAACCTGAGGAACACAAATCCTCCCTCTAAAATTCACCACCTCTCCAGAGTCCAACGTGGCGTCCCTGGACTCCCCGGGTATTACCTTGCACCGAAGCTTGCTCAATAGTGCATCCTGGAACTGCTTGGCCTTTATTTCTTCTATGAAAATGGATTTGACCTCAATACTAGCCAACACTCCACCCTGTTCTAAAATTCCCAGTTGCATGAACTTAGATTCTAGAGCCGGAATCTCCTTTACCAATGGTCGTTTGGACACCCCCAAACAAGATAAACTGCCTATGCTGCTGGTTTTCCAGCTCAATGTGTCTGCCACCACATTAGCCTTACCTGGATGGTCCTAGATTGTCACATCATAATCCTTCAACAACTTCATCCACCTCATATGTTTTATATTCAAGTCCTTTTGAGTAAACATGTACTGCAAACTGCAATGATCGGTGAACACTTCACACTTGACACAATAGAAATAGTGCCTCCAAGTATTCCATGTATTAATGTTGAAGGGATACTATGAGGATGAGAAATACATTACTACATGGGATGAGATATTACTAGACAAGGATCTTCAGTACGAAGAGGAACCAGTTGTGATTCTTGATCGGGATGTCTGGAAGTTGAGTACAAAGGAGATCAAATCTGTGAAAGTTTAATTGAAGCATCGTCCGGTTGAGGAAGACACTTAGGAAACCGAGAAGGACATGCGGGAAAAGTACCCTCACTTGTTTGAGGAGTCAGGTACTATACTTTCCCTCTTTTATTTTGTGTTTTTCAGGTTTGATCGTTCGAGGATGAACGATGGGTAAATTGGTATATGTTGTAACGATCGAGTTCGTCATTATGGATAAACTTTTCGTACCAAGTTTTGGGTCAGAAAACTTCCGAGATTGGGAGTTAGAAATTCTGGGCTAGGCTAGTCTCAGATTGTTTCGGATCAAGGTATGATCTAGGGAAATCCAAGTAAGGATTGGATAATGTGTAATATTGTAAGCTAGTTTTTTTGTTATCTAAGACATAAAGGAGTCCGGGGGACTTTCGAAAATAAATTCAATTAAGTAAAACTCCTGATATCGAGGTTAATGTGAAGGGTTATTCCAGAACGCCGAAGATTTAAGGTGTGTTATAAAATGGACACTTTTCTAGGATTTTCTGAGTTTTTGCCCGTGATGAGTGTTTTATCGCATTTTCACTTTTTTTAAATGAAAAAGGAACTTTGTTTTGAAACAGTTTTGACTTGTATTAAATCTGAAAACTTAAGAAAATTCTCAAATTTAATTAAAACAGCATCGCCACTTAATTTTTAGGAAAAATCAAGAAAACCTTTGAAAAATATTCAAAAGATTTAAAACAGATAAAAACCTTTCAAAGTTAAGAAATCCAGGTAAGAAGTTCATATTATCACTTTTAGAAGATTTTTGAGGCACTAAAAGTATTCGCTAACACGCGGTTATCCGGTAATCTCATAAAACTAAGCTCCACAAACATAAGAAAACTACATATCATCTCACATGAATAGCTTGAAAATCAAAACTAGACATAAAGGAAATCAGACACACCAAACTTATTCTTTGGAGCTTTTGAAAAAAAGAAAAAGAGCAATTATAAAGCTCTACCTCTTCGTTTCAATCGTAGATTCAAGGAAGACTAAAGAGTAATCCTTAAATTCTCTTCTCCGTCAATGAGTTCTACTTGGTATTGTTAACCAAAAGAATCCATGGGAGATTATTAAAGCTCTGAACACATTCAAATCGTAAAGATTATAGGAAATGGCATAGCTAAACTCAACTAACACAAACATACAAACAAGTTGTTTAGGAAAATTAACAGATGACTATTCCAAATAGCTTAAGCTTAAATTGACATAACTTACATGCTAGTATCATCCGTCTAGAAGATCAAACAGAGAGTATAAAATAGCTTTTCAATATTGCTTATGCAAGCATGCTCGTTAGAACCTTAAGACGGAGAGTTAGGGATAGAAGAAAAGCTATTATGGACGCAAGAACATTTGCTAAAGAAGAAAGAAAATAGAGAAAATATTTTAAGAAAATTTTTAAACTTGACAATAGCTTCAAAATAACAGATTCTAAACCTTTATTCCTAAAACCTCACCACAGCAAACATGAATCTTCATACAAGACCAGTCAAAAAACCAACTTAAGTTCATCATAATAATGAAGAGTAAAGGAGATTAGATAGTTAGACAGAGAGATCACCTATTTTTGGGCAGCGACTGGGAGTCAACGAGCTCGTCGGAGACTTTTACCACCAGAACTTACACTTGCTTCGTCGGAAAACAACAATTTAATGTTTATATCTCTAAAATCTTTGGTTATGTGAGATTAATGGAATGCTCCACCAAAATTCTTAAGTTTTTCCCAAAATTCAGCTACCCTACTCAATGGAAGAGGGGGGTTTATATAGGGAATTTTTTGGTGAAATTAGGGGGGAAAACAGAGTGTATTTCTGGGAAAATAACTTGGGAAAATTCGAATTTCAAGTTTGCTCTAGCCGGATTAAGCCACGTATGTACTATAGTAGTACGAATTTGAGGTGATTTTGCCACGATTTTGGGGAGGAGAAAATTGAGAAGCGCCAGCTATCCCTTTCTAGAACCTTCATGGTTCTTCAGCCTTAAGAAAACGAAGGGTTTAACGGGGGGTTTGAAATTTGAGCGATTTGATGTCATTTGTTGTTATTGTTTCTCATCGTTGTTATCGTTTTGGCTGAGCTGTTGGATGGAATTTGGAAATGCTAGGGTCATGTTGAGAGAGAGATGATGAAGATGAAGTGGGAGGTACGAGTATTGTACTGGGCGCATCAACTGGGTGTGTGCTTTCTTTCTAGGTTTGAGAGAGGAACGTGAGGTGTACGAGGGGAATATGTGATAGTTTTGAGGGAAAATAAGCGGTGTGTTTTGAGTGTGTTTTGAGTGTGTTTTGTATGTATATGAGTGTAAGTGTATGTTTTTGTGTAAAGGCTGAATAGGTGAGGGAAATAGGGAGCTGGGACGGGTTATGACAATAAATTTGGGCTGAAAAATTGCTTTGGTGTGGGCTAAGGGTGAGCTAAAATTGAGAGGAGTAGAATAATTAAGTATTTGTCCACATTGCCTTTGCAAAATGTGGCCAATTTGATTTAATAGCCCACCAAATTGATATAAAATATGGCCATATCGATTAAATTAGGGACATCAGGCTGAAATTGAAATAAGATGAATTAAATCTCTAAACAATTACCGAACTTCTAGACTTAACAATTAGGAATAATTACTTTATAATTCAAACTAACTCATTCAAAATCAAAGAATTAATTATATGATCAATTTAAGCAAAATGTAGCATCTTTCAACTTAAACATGATTTTTATTCGGAAATAAATTTCAAAAAAAAAAGTAAAATTTATATACCTCTATATAATTAAATATAAGATATACATATTTCACCTGAAATAACTAAATTAACCTCAAATCAATTATACAAACATTTAAAGTCTTACAAAAATAAATAATTATTTCAAAATTGTTTTAAAATAATAGAAGTTCGAATATTAATTAGGAATGTGGAGGGCAAAAATTTGGTGTCAACAACTGCCCCTCCCTTTGGGTAGGATGGATGCAAGGAACCCTGGGCAAAGGAAATTTACGTTCCCAATTTTGTCCGACCACAAATTCATTATAGGAAGCGATTGGTTCTAGCACGAATTTCAAGGCAATATGGCCGCACTCTAGTATCGAGTTTCCTACATATCTCAAGTTACATGATAATTCAGGTTACTTGTAATTCAAGATGCTTGATTTTACGCACGATTTTTAAAGAATTTCAAACTATTCCTATTTTAGAGTACGGAGAGACCGAAAAGCTGGGGAGTAAAAGGATTGGGGAGAGTTTGGAATGCAGCCAAGTTTTCAACATAGAGCCCACCTACATATCCCAAGACTTAGGGAATCAGGTTGATTGTAGTTCAACTCAATCGATGGAAAAAGTAGTCTTTATGTTAAGACAACCTTTCGCTCGGGATGAGTGACAAGTGAATTAATCTATAGAAAAGAGGCTCGCAAACTCTCAACTATGAATGTGGAGCGCTTCACACCTATAAGTAAAAATTTACCTGGACATAATTTCTAAATATCAAGGTATTTGTCGCCCGAGTTTGAAAAGAAGGAATATTACTTCCAGTGTGAGGTTAAAAAGTACTCTAGATGCGAAACTAAAACCCAACGATAGGAAAATATCCACATGCCTTCTGATAGGGGTGTGGTTTGATGGCGGTGGAAGTCGTTCCTCAACTCACGTCTAAAGAGTTTGGTATTCCTCCTTGGACTATGTCCCAGTTTGCTGCTAAGAAAAAGTTTCACATTATGTTGCATCCTTTTTGGAGTCGTCCACACCTGTTGTTTTGTTTTGAGAATTTCATCCTCTTAGATACTCTCAGAAATATCTCAAAACAAGATGGTTAATGGTAACATAATTCATTAAGGAGGGATAGTTTCTTTGTTGTACCTCCTCCTCTGACTATGTCTCGATCTATTAGGAAATAAGATCCATATGTGCGATGCCCTCTTGGCATAGTCTGTACCTGTGATTCTGGTTTGATATTTTCATCCTCTTGGATGCTCTCGACAACATCTTAAAACAAGATTGTTAGTAGTAAAGTAATCCAACAAAAGGATAATCTCTTTACCTAGTCTTTATACATGTCAATTTCGTGACGATATCCATGACAATATAGACATAGCAGCCCTATTGGCTATCAGGCAGGATTGCCTTCATGGCGGTTGAACGTGAGGATTAGTTGAATATAATGACCTTCTTGGCCTTTGGATATGATGATCCTTGTAACCGCTTGTAATAATCTCTGATATGATAGCCTTCTTGGCTGTCAATGACAATCTTTGTGTATGACCTCTGGTAAGTCTTGTGCATCATATGTATCGACGTGACTTATAGATATCCCTTACATTGTCAAGCGTCAGGTAATCTTGCATATCATCCAACTTTGGATAGAGGCGGCTTATAGATGTCCCTTGAATTGTCAGCTTCTGAGTAATCTTGCACATCATTCGACTTTAGATAGAGGCGGCTTACAGATAACTTTCAGAATTTCCAGCTTTTGGGTAGTCCTGCACTTCTATCCAATTTTAGATGTAATGCGACTTACAGATTTTCCTTGAATTGTTAGTCTTTGGGTAGTCCTGCACAATCTCACGATGTCCTTAACATAGCTCTTAGCTAGCTGCTGCGAATTATAGTCTACTATGACTGGAATTAAATGAGCTGACTTAGTCAGCCGATCCACTATGACCAAAATCGAGTCATACTTTCCCAAAGTCTTAGGAAGGCCCACCATGAAATCCATGGCTATCCTTTCCCACTTCCACTCGGGAATGGGCATTCTCTGAAGTAGTCCTGCAGGCCTTTGGTGCTCATACTTGACCTGTTGACAATTTTGGCACTTGGATACAAAATCAACTATGTCCCTTTTCATCCCAGGCCACCAATTAAGTTGCCTCAAATCCATGTACATCTTGGTTACGCTCGGATGAATCAAATATTGTGAACCATGAGCCTCTTCCAACACCTTATGAATTATGTCATCAACCTGAGGAACACAAATCCTCCCTCTGAAATTCACCACCCCGTCAGAGTCCAACGTGGCATCCCTGGACTCCCCGGGTATTACCTTGCTCCGAAGCTTGCTCAACAGTGCATCCTGAAACTGCTTGGCCTTTATTTCTTCTATGAAAATGGATTTTACCTCAATACTTGCCAACACTCCACCCTGTTCTGAGATTCCCAGTTGCATGAACTTAGATTCTAGAGTCGGAATCTCCTTTGCCAATGGTCGTTTGGACACCCCCAAATAAGATAAACTACCCATGCTGCTGGTTTTCCAGCTCAATGAATCTGCCACCACATTAGCCTTACCCGGATGATACTAGATGGTCACATCATAATCCTACAACAACTCTATCCGCCTCCTCTGTCATAGATTCAAGTCCTTTTGAGTAAACATATGCTGCAGACTGCGATGATCGGTGAACACTTTACATTTGACACTACAGAAATAGTGCCTCCAAGTCTTCCATGTATTCATATTGAAGCGATACCATGGGGATGGGAATACATTATTACATGGGATGAGATATTACTAGACATGGATCTCAAGTACGAAGAGGAACCGGTTGTGATTCTTGATCAGGATGTATGGAAGTTGAGGACAAAGGAGATCAAATCTGTGAAAGTTCAATGGAAGCATCGTCCGGTTGAGCAAGACACTTGGGAAACCGATAAGGAAATGTGGTACAAGTACCCTCACTTGTTTGAGGACTCAGGTACTACACTTTTGCTCTTTTATTTTGTGTTTTTGGGGTTTGATCATTCGGGGATGAACAATAGGTAAATTGGTATATGTTGTAATGACCGGGTTCGTCATTATGAGTAAACTTTTCATGCCAAGTTTTTGGTCAGGAAACTTCCGGGATTGGGAGTTGAAATTCTGGGCTAGGCTAGTCTCGGATGGTTTCTGAGCCAGGTATGGTCTAGGGCAATTCGAGTAAGGATTGGGTAATGTGTCTTATTGTGAGCTAGTTTTTTCATAATCTAAGACAGAGGAGTCCGCGGGAGTTTTCGGAAATGAATTCGGGTAAGTAAAACCCTCGATATCGAGGTTGACGTGAAGGTTTATTCTGGAACGTCAGAGATTTAAGGTGTGTTGTAAAATAAACACTTTTCTAGGATTTTCTGAGTTTTTTGCCCGTGACGAGTGTTTTATCGCATTTTTCACTTCTTTTTTAAATGAAAAAGTAACTTTGTTTTGAAAAAGTTTTGACTTATATTAAATCCGAAAACTTAAGAAAATTCTCAAATTTAATTAAAACAGAGTCGCCACTTAATTTTTAGGAAAAATCAAGAAAACCTTTGAAAAATATATAAAAGATTTAAAACAGATAAAAAACTTTTGAATTTAAGATATCCAGGTAAGAATTTCATATTAACACTTTTAGAAGATTTTTTAGGCACTAAAAGTGTCCACTAATACGCGGTTATCCGGTAATCTCAGAAAATTAAGCTCCACAATCATAAGAAAACTACAGGTAATCTCACATGAATAGCTTGAGCATCAAAACTAGACATAAAGGAAATCAGACACACCAAACTTATTCTTTGGAGCTTTTGAAAAGAAAAAAAAAGCAATTATAAAGCTCTACCTCATCTTTTCAATCGTAGCTTCAAGGAAGACTAAAGAGTAATCCTTAAGTTTTCTTCTTCGTCAATGAGTTCTAGTTGGTATTGTTAACCAAAAGAATCCATGGGAGATTATTCAAGCTCTGAACACATTCAAATCATAGAGCTTATAGGAAATGGCATAGCTAAACGTACTCATCTAACACAAACATACAAACAAGTTATTTAGGAAAATTAACAGATGACTATTCCAAATCACTTAAGCTTAAATTGACATAACTTACATGCTAGTATCATCCGTCTAAAGGATCAACCAGAGAGAATAAAATAGCTTTTCAAAATTGCTTATGCAAGCATGCTTGTTAGAACCTTAAGACGGAGAGTTAGGGATAGAGGAAAAGCTATTATGAAACTTCATTATGGACGCAAGAACAGTTGCTAAAGAAGAAAGAAAATAGAGCAAATATTTTGAGAAAATTATTAAACTTAGCAATAACTTCAAACAAACAGATTCTAAACCTTTATTCCTAAAACCTCACCACAACAAACATGAATCTTCATACAAGACCAATCAAAAACCAACCTAAGTTTATCATAATAATGAAGAGTAAAAGAGATGAGAGAGTTAGACGGAGAGATCACCTGTTTTCGGGCAGCGACTGGGATTCGACGAGCTCGTCGGAGAATTTTACCACCGAAACTTACGCAAACTTCACTAGAAAACAAGAATTTAATATTTATATCTCTAAAACCTTTAGTTACATGAGATTAGTGGAATGCTCCACCAAAATCCTCAAGTTTTTCCCCAAAAGCCAGCTACCCCACTCAATGGAAGAAAGGGGTTTATATAGGGAAATTTCTGGTGAAATAGGGAGGGAAAAAGAGTGCATTTTTGGGAAACTAACTTAAGGAAATTCGAATTTCAAGTTTGCTCTAGCCGAATTGATCCACGTATGTACTGTAGTAGTATGAATTTGAGGTGATTTTTCTGCGAGTTTGGGGATAAGAACATTGAGAGGAGCCAGCTGTCCCTTTCTAGAACCTTCGTGGTTCTTTAGCCTTGAGAAAATAGAGGGTTTAATGGGAAGGTTTCGAATTTGAGTGATTTGATGTCATTTGTTCCTGTTGTTGCTCATCGTTGTTGTCATTTTGGCTGAGTTATTGGATGGAATTTGGAAACGCTAGGGTTCTGTTGAGAGAGAGATGAAGAAGATGAAGTGGGAGGTACGAGTATTGTACTGGGCGTGTCAACCGGGTGTGTGCTTTCTTTCTCGGTTTGAGAGAGGAACGTGAGGTGTACGAGGGGAATATGTGATAGTTTTGAGGGAAAATAAGTGGTATGTTTTGTATGTATATGAGTGTAAGTGTATATTTGTGTGTAAAGGCTGAAGAGGTGAGCGAATTAGGGAGCTGGGCTGGGTTATGACAATAAATTTGGGCTGAAAAATTATTTTGGTGTGGGCTAAGGGTGAGCTAAAATTAAGAGGAGTAGAATAATTTAGGATTTGGCCACATTGCTTTTGCAAAATGTGGCCAATTTGATTTAAGAGCCCACCCAATTGATATAAAATATGGCCATATCGATTAAATTAGGGACATCAGACTGAAATTGAAATAAGATGAATTAAATCCTTAATCAATTACCGACCTTCTAGTTTTACCAATTAGGAATAATTACTTTGTAAATCATAACTAACTCGTTCAAAATCAAAGAATTAATTATATGATCAATTTGAGAAAAATATAGCATTTTTCAACTTAAACATGATTTTTATTCGAAAATAAATTTCAAAAATTTTCTTTAAGTAAAATTTATATACCTCTATATAATTACATATAGGGTATACATATTTCACCTGAAATTACTAAATTAATCTCACAAACATTTAAAGTCTTTCAAAATAAATATTTATTTCAAAATTGTTTTAAAATAATAAAAGTTCAAATATTAATTAGGAATGTGGAGGGCAAAAATTAGGTGTCAACAATTGTCCCTCCCTTTGGGTAGGGTGATGCAAGGAACCGTGGGAACGGAAATTGACGTTCCCAATTTTGTCCGACCATAAATTTATTCTCGGAAGCGATTGGTTCTACCATAAATTTAAAGGCAGTATGGCCGCACTCTGGTGTCGAGTTTCCTACATATCTCAAGTTACATGAGAATTTAGGCCACTTGTAGTTCAAGACGCTTGATTTTACGCACGATGTTTAAAGAATTCCAAACTATTCCGGTTTCAGAGTATGGAGAGACCAGAAAGCTGGAGAGTAAAAGGATTGGGGAGAGTTTGGAATGCAGTCGAGTTTTCAACATAGAGCCCGCCTACATATCCCGAAACTTAGGGAATCAGGTTGCTTTTAGTTTGACTCAATCGATGGAAAAGGTAGTCTTTATGTTAAGACAACCTTTGGCTCGGGATGAGTGACAAGTGAATTGAGCTATAGAAAAGAGGCTTCTAACCTCTCAACTATGAATACGACGCGCTTCACACCCTTAAGTAAGAATTTAGCTGGACATAATTTCCAAAGCTCTAGGTGTTTGTCACCCGGGTTTGAAAAGAAGGAATATTATTTTCAGTGTGAGGTTAGAAAGTACTATGGATACGAAACTAAAACCGAATGATAGGAAAATACCCACATGCCTTCTGATAGGGGTGTGGTTTGATGGCGGTGGAAGTCGTTCCTCAACTCACATACAAAGAGTTTGGTATTCCTCCTTAGACTATGTCCTAGTTTGCTGCTAAGTAAAAGTTCCACGTTGTGCTGCATCCTTTTTGGAGTCGTCTGCACCTATGGTTTTGTTTTGAGAATTTCATCCTCTCGGATGCTCTCATAAATATCTCAAAATAAGATGGTTAGTGCTAACATAATTCATTAAGGAGGGATAGTTTCTTTGTTGTACCTCCTCCTTGGACTATGTCTCGATCTATTAGGAAATAAGATCTATATGTGCACTGCTCTATTGGCGTAGTCTGCACCGGTGATTCTGCTTTGAGAATTTCATCCTCTTGGATGCTCTCGACAACATCTTAAAACAAGATTGTTAGTAGTAAAGTAATCCAACAAAAGGATAATCTCTTTACCTAGTCTTCGTACATGTCGATGTCGTGACAATTTCCATGATGATGTAGACATAGCATCCCTCTTGGGTATCAGGTAGGATTGCCTTCGTGGTGGTTGAACGCGACGATTAGTTAAATATGATGACCTTCTTGTCCTTTGGATATGACGGTCCTTGTAACCGCTTGTAATAATCTCCGATATGATAGCCTTCTTGGCTGTCAATGACAATCTTTGCGTACGACCTCGGGTAAGTCTTGTGCATCATATGTATTGACGTGACTTATAGATATCTCTTAAATTGTCAAGCGTCAGGTAATCTTGCACATCATTCAACTTTGGATAGGGGAGGCTTACAGATTTCCCTTGAATTATTAGCTTCCGAGTAATCTTGCACATCATCCAACTTTAGATAAAGGTGGCTTAAAGATAACTTTTTGAATTGCCAGCATTTGGGTAGTCCTGCACTTTTATCCAATTTTGGATGTAATGTGACTTACAGATTTCCCTTGAATTGTTATTCTTTGGGTAGTCCTGCACAATATCAACATAGATATATCGTGGCTTATAGATAACCCTTGAACTGTCAACCTTTTGGTAGTCTTGCACTTTTTATCAAATTTTGAATATTATTGCGACTTGCGAATTACCCTTGAACTGCCAACTCTTGAGTGATCTTGCACACTATCTAATTTTAGCTATTGCTACATCTTATAGATAACTCTTGGTCTGTCAAATTTGGGAAATCATACACACTATCCAGTTTCAGATATCATTGTGGCTTACAGATGACCTTTGGCCTACCATCTTTTAGGAATTCCAGTTCGTCATCCAATTTCTGATGGCGTCTTATAGACCTCCCTCGAATGATACGCGTTCTTCAAATATGCTGACAGGCGTCACTTGATCTTTGGGATAGAAAAAGTCATTGCTATGTGATTAAATATAAATGCCTCCTCCGAACATACGGGTATCCTCAATGTCCGACTTCACTGTCTTACGCAATATTGGATACAAATGCGCTAAATGATAATCAGTATGCATGCATGAATATCCTCAACGTCAGACTCTGTCGTCTCTATGCTATATTGGATATAAATGCTCTTGGGTCGATCTTGCACATTAAATGTGACTTAGGGACGCCCCTGTAAGTCATCCTCTTTGAAACAGACCGATAGAGAGACATAATCTTCGCGACAAGTATGCCTGCGATAATTGATAATGATGCTCCTCTTTACATAGTCCTTGCGATATGGTCTTCGTGACATGGTCCTCTCGATATGACCCTCTCGACATAGTCCTCTTGACATGATTCCTGTGATATGATGCCATACAATACAGTGCAACACAATATAATATGATGCAATGCGATATGACATAATATGATGCAATATAATATAATGCCATGTAATGCAGTATGATGCAATACAGTATGATGCAATATGAATGCATAATATAGTGCAATATAGTGATGTATGATGCAATGGATCATAGGGAAATCATAGAAAATATCACCTTCACCTTTGTCGATGCATTAGCTTCTACTTCTATACCTGCTCTCAAGGTAAGCAATTAGCACCCATAGCATCGTTCTTACTGCGACCGCAGTCAATATCCGATAAAAGTTTAAAAAGAAAACATTCATAACGATAATCAAAAATAACTTTTTCTATAATTATCATCCTCCTCTCGAGGTGGGCAGACCAACAAGAGGTTATTTTGAATGTGAATGAAATGGCTGACAACTCATGTCCAGGGACAGCTACAAATACCATTTCTAAACATCGTTTGTTCGTGGTGATTTTTGATTTGCTGGGGATTTGCGGAGGATGTCACTGATTTATCACTTGGTGCTCTAAGTCTGACGACCACGTGTCTGACTTCTTTATGTTTACCTACACTTCAAGACAAATAATTAGTTGACACAACATCGCTCTCACCATTTCTAGAGGCGACTATAGCATCCTGATCTGCTGAGGATTCGAGGATGTTGCTAATCTCTCCTTATCTGGTAGTTCTTGCAAACTACCAAAGAAATCGTCCATTCCAAGAACCTTTGCCTCTTTCAGCTTCTTCCCTGTTTTATCTTTTCTTTCCAAATTTGGGGAATCTGGTCTCATTGTATTACTTTGAATATGTTCGACAACGAAGACCTTTTCCGATCTCTAAAACTTCCTTAGGATAACTTGTATCCATCAAAAAATTGTTAGTTTTTAGAGAAACGGATCTGTGTTGACCTCCTTTGATCTTCTGCTCCTTGCTTTGTCATCTCATGTCACAGTAGACGTAAGACAAAGTCAAATTTAAAAAGGATCAAATTAACTTGTAAAAATATTTTGAAAAATAGTTATTTTTGAAGAGATGATTTAGAAAAATCTCTGTCAATCCTTTCATGTCATTTACTTTCTCAATGAACGTCCTTTACTTGAGGCCTTGACATATATGACACATTGTTGGAAAGCTCTAGAGATGCTTCGTCATCCTAGTTGGAGAATTTGGCAATGGTCTTTCGAGAAATCTATCGTAGCTGAAGATTAATCCACCTTGGACTTTGTTGTAGCTGGAAATTTCTGAAGTAGACTTTGATCCCTTGGTGCTGGGTAATTTCTTGGAGCTGATTTTCTGAACTTCAAACAAAGCTTGATGGAAATTTTGAGGTCTTCCTCAAAATTTCTTCCCCAGTTAAAGGTTTTGTGATGAATCTCATCCCGTTGATAAGAGATTTGACACTCTGTGGGGGTTATGAGATTTTTCACAAGATTTACTTCAGTTGCTTTTTGGCACAATTTGGATTCTGATTTGGAAAACGATCTTTGCCTTCTGAATTTTCAAGATTCCTTTCTCAAAAATTCTACCGCAATTTCCATTTTCTGGGTAATATGACCAAACTGTTGTGGCCCCTACGTTTCCCGTTGAAGCAGGAATCAGGTCAAACGTAGTTCCCACACTTTTAGTGGGAGAATATTGAGGATAGATAAAGGAGTGACCGAAGCCGACAAAGGCCGCCTACGTATCTCATTTTGGAGAATTCAGGTCATCACGTAGTTTAAGATAAAAGAGGTAGATTTTCCTAAGGCGTTGACCGAAGCCGACATAGGTCGCCTACGTATCTCATTCTTTGAGAATTCAGGTCAAACATAGTTCATACAAGGAGGATAGGGAAATTTTAAGCTTTTGCAAAGTGGAAAACTATTATAATCAGAAAATGCGATTACAGGGAAAGAAATTAAAGGAAAAGAAATCATCTTCAGGCGTAGTATCTTTTCACAGCATTGGAGTTGATATAGGCTTGGGCCATACTTGACCATCCATATTGGACAAAATCAAAGCTCCTCCAGATAGCACTTTTTGGATGATGTACAGTCCTTGCCAATTTGGTGCAAACTTTCCTTTGTCTCGTGGGAGGGAAGGATTAACTGTCCATTCCCTGCATTGAATTTTGGATTGTCCAATAAATTTTGAGAGATGATGTTTATGCTCATTCTCATCCTATTATTGTAGGACCAGTCAAAGGTGTCGATGTATGGCTTGAGCAGACTGATAAGTTCTTTCTTTTACGCCTTTGACAAATGAACACCGATGTTGATTTCTTTGACTTGATTGTCGTCTACCTCAATCTTTTCTAGGTAGGGCCTTTTCTGGTTCTCAAAATCCTTAAGACTCTTTGATTAGTCATTCCAGGACCATGATTCCATACCCTAATTTGTTCATTCAGTGTTTCACATGACATGACATTGACAGGTTTTAAGTTATTATTACTGAAATCATAAACAAGTTAGACAATAACAAACAAATAAATAGAAAGTTTTCATAATAAATGAGGCTTTCATTAAAATTTGGAAATACTTACAAATTATGGCTACAACCCGCGTGAATGCAGGTTCATGCCTTTTATAAAGCAGTAAAACAGTATGAGGAATATCAAAAACATAAAGGGTGGGTCACGGTGCCTCATTCGGACCATCATCATTTTTTAGTGAAAACAAAGTTTTTGTCCACCTAGACAAATGGAGAGTCATGAGGAGAGTTGCAGCCTAGTTCTACAACTCTTTGCCAGGCCTGGAATCCCTAATCTTGGATTTTTGGGTATTTCTTTTGTTATAGCATCTCACTCCTTGAATAGCTCTCATATTCCACCCGCTAACCCATCGCTTGGGGGACCAATACGCACTGGGAAGGACTGATATAGGTGAGGTAGCATCTTTGCCAGTCCCGACTACTTATTCTCTTTCATTTCCACTTTGTCTCGTCCAAACACATACCCTAGTCCATGCTTGGATAACTGTCCAGGTATCCTATAAGCTCAATTATGCTGTTAGAATTCTTGCCTAATCGTAACCCTGGCTCATATCCACTCCTCAACATCATGGTCGCAAGCATCTTGTAAATAGGTGGCATTGGATCTTAAGGAGCGAGATCCTCTCCGGTGGCATTGACAATTTATACGGAGTAAAAGTTGCCTCCCCTTGGGACTTCTTCGATTACAGGGACAAAATCATTGGGACAGCTTAGGTGACTCCCCTCACCATGAATTACAAACTCATGATCTTCCCAGACAAACTTCACCATCTGATGCAAAGTAGATGGTACAGCTCCAGCTCCGTGGATCCATGGCCTCCCCAAAAGCAAGTTATAACTGGTGGTAATGTCCATGACCTAAAATTCTGTGCAAAACTCATCGGGTCCCATTTGGATGTACATGCTGACTTCTCCGATAGTGTCCATTTGTCCTCCATCAAAGGCTCTCACGTGGACCTTGCTCTGGCGAATCTTCCATAAATCATAATCTAATTGAGTAAGTATGGACAAAGACAGATATTCAGCACCGACCCATTATCAATCAACACCCTATTCACAATCTTCTCTTGACTCTTGATAGTGACGTGTAAGGCCCTATTGCGCATCATGCCTTTAAAAGGCAAATCGTCGTCACTAAAGCAAATGCGGTGGAGTCCTAAGACTCGACTTACCATTGCGATCAAGTTTTTTATGCTCGTACTTATCAGCACATAGGCTTCATTTTGGACTTTGAGTAATGCCAAATAGAGATTTAGGCGGGGCTCTTTTCCAGATGCTTCACGATTGAATACTCTTTCTATTGCATCCTCCTCCAGAACTCTTCCACTCACCCTTCAGTAATTAGCCTCTTTTGTCAATCCTTTTTCTATGTATCATTAACCAGATCGATGGGGATGTAACATCTTCCAGAGCTTATCATACCTTAGGTTTCGACGGCCTCGACTATAATTTTCTCTTTCGCGGGTACTAGAGCAAAAGCTTACTGAGGTACAGCTAATATAATGAATTGCAGTTTCTCAGCAATACTCAGGGCAGCCACAGCTTTATCCAATTCTTTTGGATTTTTGGGACTGACTGGCAGTATAAATTTGCTAAAAACCCATTCTTCGTCTACCTCTATCATATTTATAGTGGCTGCCCCGTGATTTGGGAATGGGTTATTGTTAAAATTTGGTGGCACCGTCTACGGTGTGATTAACCTTTGATCAATCAAATCCTGAATTTTGTTCCTTAGGTTAATGTAATCTTCGGTATCGTGTTCAGCTCCTCCGAATGATAAGCACAATGTCTATCAGCCTTGAAGAAAAGAGAATTTGTGTTTGCAGGTTTGGGATGAATAGGCTGGATAAATCCGACAGCCTTCAATCTTTCGTACAACTGAGTTCTAGTTTCATCTAGTTGGGTAAAAGTTCGAGGAACTTTCCTTTCTAAATTTGGACGGGAAAGATTGTTATTTTGATTGGCAGGGGGTGGGACTTGACGATAATTTTGATTTTTGGGAGCCTTTTGATACACTTGGAAGTTTGCGGGAGGATTCTGGTAAGTGGACTGCATATTTAGTTGTGGAGTTCTGTAAATGGGGTGCATATTTGGTAGTGGATCTTGGATAATTGGCTGAGTATAAAAAGTAGGTTGACGATTTTGTGGAGCTGGGGGAGGGGTCGATGGTACAAGTGATTTCTTATAATTGGCTCTGAAAGGCTTCTTGGATCTCGTGTTTGGACTAGAGGATACTGAAGACACATCATTCTTCTTCTTTTTGGGGAATCCTGCTGATCCTGATGGAGCTGAGACTTTGGCAATCTTACAACTCCTAAGGCCTTCTTCAACGATTTCACCAATTTGAACTAAATCGGCGAACTTGGCCTTAACTGCTGATATCATCTTTTCATAGAATTTAGATTCCTGAGAGCGCATAAATACTGCGCTAATTTCTTCTTTAGTCATGAGAGGATGAACTCTCGCTGCCTTCTTTCTCCATCGATAGGCTTAATCTCGGAAGTCTTCATTTGATTTATGCTTGATACGACCCAAAGAGTATTGATCCAGAATAACTTCCACATTGTACGCAAATCTTTGAGCAAAGTCTCTGGCTAGATCACTACATCTAGACCATTTCTTTAACTCCTGAATGGTAAACCACTCCAAAGTTTCCCCACTCAAACTCCGGCTAAACAGCCTCATCAGCAAGGCTTCGTTCTTCCTTGCACCGACCATTTGGTCACAGTAGCTTCGCAAATGAGCATCAAGATTTCCCATACCATTGAATGTCTCAAATTTGGGAATTTTAAATTCCTCTGGTTGATCCAACTCTGGGTGAATGCAGAGGTCATCATAATTGTACCTTTTTTCATCAGATTGGCCATAGGACTCCCTGATCTTGGCGATTTCCTCTTTCATCAGTGCGAAGTCATGATCACGTTTCTCCTTTGTTGCCTTTAATTCCTTATCCTTCTCCTCATAATGATCAAGCTTGGGATTCCCTGGGAGTGCGGTATAAGGTTCCATTATGGTATGAAAAGCAGGAGGCAGCATATTCTAGACGGGGGAAGGCTGGATATATGGGATGGCATTTGGGTATATAGAGGTATGGTTCTATGGATTGATGACATTGGGGTGGTTACTTTGGGAATTATAGGTATTTTGTGGTATGTTTTGGTAATTCATGGGGAGGTTTTACGGATTGTAGGCATTTGGGTTGTTGCTTTGGTTAGTGTGCTGGACATGGGAAGTATGGATTTGGTATAAGGATCCGATATGGGGAGGATTATTGGACATAGGTTTGTTGGAAGGTCTAGGTGTGGAGGTAGAAGGAATATCTCTTGGATGGTTTTCAGTTAGCAGGGAATTGAGCGGAGGGATTAGGAGAGGAGTTTGGGAGTTTCCCAGAGTTGGGGTATCAGCGGCAATAGCCAAGCTCGCCATATCCTTGGCTTTGTGCACCTATTCTTGCATCTTCTCTAGCTTCCTTGCAAGCTCTGCAATCATTTCACTTTGTTCAGTAATAACATTCTCTCTTAAGGCCAAAGCATTCTCTTCCTCGCTATTAGTCATGTTGCCCTTAGAAAAGTGACAATTAGAGGAGGAATTTATGTGTGCCTTTGAGCGGGTGAAGTAAGGGTGTTCAGCCAGTTTATCGACACAAATCAATTTCTATTACCTGTTGAAATAAAAACAACTCAAAGGAAAATAAGTCAGACTCTATTAGTGATAAACAACACAAGATATCTAACCAAAAATAAACACATAAAAAATGCTTTAAACACATAAAAATTGCTTTTCATCAAGGTAAATTGATCCACGGGTAATTTAGACTCAAAGATTTTAATGGATAGGATTTTGCCCATCGATTTTGGATAAGTAGATTTTGTCAGGAAGGTTGACTTGTTGAGTCTTCGTGTTCTGACACTTTATCTATTGCGTTTCCGAATCCTTTTGGCACTTTTCTCAAAGTGGGGAAAATGAAAATTTCTTAAAAATAGGGGTCGGGCCTTGAAAGGCTGTCTACGTATCTCACGAAGGAGAATTTAGGCCCTACGTAGTTCGAGTAGGTAATAGATAAGTTCATTTTCATTTCATTTCATTCATCCACTATCTTTGATTACAAGAGGAAAGTAAAAACGACATAAAGGAAAGAAAACTACGTTAAACTCTACTACTTTTCATTTGGATAGTGGCGGGTTTTCTGGACTCTTTTTGATCTTCTCCTTCAAGGATGATACGGTGGAAACTCAATCTGGATCCTTCCTGCATCTATGAGATCTTCAAGGTCAATCCTGAAAGTGCGACAATTCTCTATGTCATGCCCCCCTGCTCCAGCATGGTAGAGGCATATTTCCTTGCAGTTGCGCCAAGCTCGGGATATTTTCCTCGCCTTCCTTTCAATTGGTTCAATAATACCAGTGTGGACCAGCTTGAAGTAGATGTCAAGGTATGTGTCATAAAACACGGTGAAGTCATATTGGTGAATCAGGGTATTCTGAGTGATTGGTATTCCCGGCCCTACCCTATCACAGATCAGCAAAGTATGAGGGCCCTACATGTGACTGATTTGTCCACTATTGATCATCTCGTGAATCCTAACCCTTAGCATGGTGAATTCATTGGTGGTATGCCCCCTTTGGTGTGGTTGGTAAGCGCACATCTTTTGTTCATCCTTGGGGTTATACAAAAAATCAAAGTTTTATCAGGCTGTAGGATTCCCTTCATCTTTAGAGCTAGAAAGATGACTGAGTACGTGACAATTCTGGGCCTCCGGCCATTTTTCCGTGCGTGAGCTTTGAGAATGATCTTTCCTTTTCCTGGCTTGAACCTAATTGGCTAAACGATATCATCCCTAATGTTAGCCCAGTAATCTGAGGTTCGGTTAAAAGGTTGGATCTGTTCATCGTTTTCACCCACAGATTCTTCATCATTCCCTATGACTGATACTGATCTCTTAAGCGCCAATTGATACCTCTGATCCGTTTGGTTGATCATTTCTTCTGTCTTGGCTATCTTTGTGTTTACATTGGCTATTTTTTCCTCCATGAGAACTATCTCTTCATCAACTTTCGCATATTTAGCTTCCAACTTCTTCCCTACTTGTTTGGCTTCCTTAAGTTGTTCCTTCATTCCGTTGATTTCTTGGTCAATCTCTTCCATTCTTTTGCGCATCGCTTCTTCGGTGTCCATGGCAAGTCAACCTTCCTAAGAAATTAAATTTCTTAGAAGGTTTATAGGAAGCTTGATTTTTTTCTAAGGAAATTGGAGAACTCGAGGAGTATTTTGGTAGGACTTTACTCTTGTGGGTTTATATTTCTGCCTACGATGTTTTAAAAATCTTTTTAAAATGGAAGTGAATTAATTCATCCTTGATTAGAGCAACACACGTAGCACATAAAGCAATTATAATACATAAGAATATAATATCACGCATATCCTAACTTGGTGACCTTTTTTGTGCCAAAGGTAGGCCTAGCATTTTGAAAAATGTATGTGTCGTGTAGAATTATTTCATTTCCCCTAGAAACAAAGATATATACAATCAACAACTTTCCAATAAAGGGATGCAAGGTAAGTCTAGAAGGGGATACATTTTGCAAAGGGAAAGAAAAAATAATGCATAAAATAGGCCCGTGCAAGGGCAAAATAGAGTAAACCTGATGTGCCGCCACTTTACGACACTTTTGACTCCTTTAAACTAAGAACAATCGTACGTTTTCAAGCAACCGTTGTCGTTTTTAATGTTTTTATGTTGTATTTTCAGGAAATGGAGACAAACATGGAAACGGAAGGAAATTCAGGAAAAAGAGCATTATGGATAAGAGTGACGGTTCAGGTGACGGTCCGTCAAGGGTGTGACGGTCCGTCACCCAAACCGTCACACCAAGGTAGCACCACTGCCTAAGGGTGACGGTCCAGGTGACGGTCCGCCAAGCCTGTGACGGTCCGTCACACCTGGGCAGTCCGCTACGCGGAATCCTGACGTTTTTGGGATTTGTTTCCTAGACTCCTATAAATACCCTATGTTAGGTTTATTTTATTCATGCATTAGTTAAGCTTTTTAATATAGTTCTCCCAATAGTTTTAGGAGAGACTTGGAGATCAAGAAACACGTTTTACACGTCTTGAATTCGTGTTCTTGATTTGTTCTTGGGATCTTGGTTTTTCTTGTTCTTGGAATAATTGAAGATTGGTTTTCATTATATTGTAAGAATCCCTTCTCTTTATTATGAATACAATTCTCTTCTCTTTTCTTTATAGCATGATTAACTAAACCTCCCACAACTAGGGTTGTTGGGAGCCATGGCTAAAGTAGCGATATAGATTCCGGGTAGCGACGGGTTCAATATATATGTTGTCACGTTGTTAATCATTCATTATTTAACGTTTTCTAGTGGTTGCAAACATTAGAACATGCCTAGGTTTAATTTGCTTGAGTAAAGAGATTAAACCGGGAAACTTGATTAACGACGAGGATTCGAGACTACCAACTCTCGTCTTATGATTAATGCTGTAACTAGATTAATCTACTTGATGTTTAGGATTGAAATCTAAAAGCACACCTTTTCAAGTTCGAGAGAATTGAAAAGTAAATTTGTCTATTTGATTGAGAAACGTTTAGACGATACAATTAATTCAATCACATCGTGACACGCATATAGAAAGAACCCCGTTAAGCCTAGAATCGACCTTGTTACTAACGCCATGGTAAACACTTCCCTAGTTCTCTCTCTCTTATTGATTATCATTCATACGTTAAGTGTTTGTTTTGTTTACAAATATTGATCACAAACCCCCCCCCCCTATTTACCGGAAACTATTGACGACTAGTCACATACTTCACTAAAGACTTAATTCTCACCATATTCTCTGTGGGATTCGACCCCAACCTTTGTTGGGTTCTATATTTGACTACGACCGCTTACGCTTCGTTAATTTGAGGTGTAGTTTGGGCGTTATCAAAAAGTGGCGCCGTTGCCGGGGAATACGGTTGTTAATTAAGTCTGGTGTGTTTATTTGACTCTTAGTCATACTTTCCTGCTTTTACGTTTTTTTTTTTTTTTTTTTTTTGACAGGGTACAGAGTTGTGCATGCGAAGTACCCGGCGCTCAGGTGAATCAACATTACCTTACGACCCCAAGCTTACTAGAACGTTAAGGCGAAATATGGCCGCACAACAAGAGGAAGCAAGGATCGCTGCAGAACTGCAGGCCCAACAAAATTTGAATGCTGGAGGTCCGCAGCACGATCTTGAGTTGCATGATGAGGATAACGATTTAGATGGAGTTGGCGCTACGGGCGCCATTGTTGTTCCACCGCTACCGCCCGGAGCGAAGTTCAACATCACTAGCACGATGATTCAGCTGTTGAACTTGAGAGGAGTATTCCGTGGAGCAGCTGGTGACGATCCAAACCGTCACTTAATGAACTTCGTGGGTATCTGCAAGTCGTTTGAACTGCCGAGCGTGAGTCAGACAGCGATCAGGCTCAGGTTGTTTTCATTGTCTCTGTCTGATGAGGCAGCGTTATGGTTGACAGAACTGACCCCCGACTCTATCACAACTTGGGGAGAGTTGAAAGGAGCTTTCCTAGAAAGGTTCTTTCCTCCCTCTAGGATGATACAGTTGAGGGACGAGATTAGCAACTTCAGGCAGCAACCACACGAAGCATTGCACGAGACCTAGTTGCGATTCAAGAAGAAGCTGACACAATGCCCTAACCATCAGCTGAACGACGAGTTTTTGATGCAAACATTCTATAGGGCACTCAATTCGGCTACCAAGCCGACGTTGGACAAAGCAGCAGGTGGAGCGTTTATGGGTCGCACTTTTGCCGATGCCACAGCTATTTTGGACAGGCTCACCAAAACCAACAAGGCCTGGCATACACGTGATTCAGAGGTACCAGCTAGTACTTATGCAGTTGGTGTATCAGCGGAACAGCGTAGAAGAGAGGAAGAACGGGACCAAGACATGGCCCACCTAAAAACGCAAATGGACCTCTTGACCAAGCACTTGATGTCAGGAAGTATTGAGAAGGTGAAAGCCGTGGGTTCGCAAGGTAGAGCAGCAGGGGTTGAATCTGATGAGGAGGCCAACTATTTGGGGGGTTTCCAGGCCAACGGCCAAAGAAACCAAGGTCGGAACTATCAGAGAGACAACCACTATGAGAAAGGCGGCTACAAAGATTGCGACCAAGGAAACTGGAGGAACAGCACCGATAGAGGTGGGTTGTATATACCACCTGGTAATAGGGACAAAACTGGCAACGAGGCAGAGACGTCCAAACTTGAGAGCATGATGGCGAAGATGGTGCTGAAGGTGGAATCAACTGACTCTGGGGTAAAGGCAATGAGGACTGAGTTATCAACATTGAGTCAGGTAGTGGAGTCATATTCCACCGCGATCAAGCAACTAAAGCAGCAAGTGGGTCACATCTCGGCATCTCTAAACCCAAGGAAGACAGGTACCTTGCCGAGCGACACCACTCATCCGAGGAATGACGCAAGCTGTATGGCGATCACCACAAGAAGCGGAAAAATATTACCGGAATCACATCCGATAATTCAGACCCAAGGTGATGTTGCGGATGATGAAGAGGCGGTAGAGGAGGAAACTCCAAAGCCCGCGGAGAAAAGCAAGGAAGCTGAAAAGCTTCCAACTATGATGCCTCGACCACCACCTCCTTTCCTGCAACGTTTGAAGAAGAAAGCTGACGATGGTAAGTTCCTGAACTTCATGACCATGCTGAAGCAGATTTCAATAAACATACCATTGGTGGAAGCGCTGGAACAAATGCCCGATTATGCCAAGTTCATGAAGGACTTGATTAGTAAGAAGAGGTCGGTAAGTTTTGAACTGGAAGACAACATCCACCACTGCAGCGCTATTTCTTCAAGGTCGTTAGTCGAAAAGAAGGAAGATCCAGGTGCTTTCACTGTTCCCTGTACTATCGGGAAGCTCAACTTCGGAAGAGCATTATGTGATCTTGGTGCTAGCATCAACTTGATGCCGCTAGCGGTCTACAAACAATTGGGTTTGGGAGCTCCTAAACCAACATCCATGAGAGTAATGATGGTTGACCGCTCAGTAAAGCGACCGGTGGGAATCTTATCTGATGTGCTGGTCAAGATTGGTAAGCTTATATTCCCGGTCGACTTTGTGATCTTGGATTGCGAAGTAGATTTTGAAGTTCCCATAATCTTGGGACGACCATTGTTAGCCACAGCAAGAGCACTGGTCGACATGGAGAGAAACGAACTGACCTTCCGATTGAACAATGAAGTGGTCAAGTTCGATGTGTCCAAATTGATGAAGCAACCAAGTGACATGAGGGTGGTCACGGTCATCAAGGCTATTGAGGAAGTCCCTGCGGATGTGTATCTTGAGGAGAAGGGTTGTCTGGAAACCCGAGCTGTTATGAGAGTAAGGTCGCGATCGCAAGAGGAGAAGCAGGTAAAGGAAAGCAGTGAAAGATCAAGAAAACGAAAACACCGCAAGAGAATCTGCAAAGAAAGAGCGAAGAAGTTGTAGCGACTAGCGATGGAGCCCAAAGAGGAAGCTGGAACGCCACACTCCATCGAGTTCTCTTGTTTTGGAGACCCTGGCGGTCTCCAACATCGTTCCAGAATCTGAGTCATATCGACTTCACAGGTATTCCTTTATTCTCACAGTTTTTAGTTTTCATATGTATGCATTGGGGACAATGCATGAGTCTAAGTTGAGGGTGTGGGGAAACCTGTGAGTCACCACCGGGGGTTTTTGTTGCCGAGTTCTTTTCCCTCCGGTGTGCTATCTAGTAGAACCGGCATGTTTAGGTTGTTATTTTTTTAAATTTTTTTTAGTGTCTATAGCAAGCATGGCATTTTTCTTGTTTAAAAACGAGGCCCCTTTAAATTTTTCTGGTTTTGTACTTATGTTGAAACGATTGACTGTCTGGATCCTCGAATGTCATTGTGTGAGTATGATTAGAATGAGTATGCTTAAGCCGAGCGGTTGTTTGATAGTTGGTAGCGATATAGTTTCTTGGTGCTAAGAGTGTGTGAGATTATTGTTATAAATTCTTACTCTGTGCATGTATCTAGAACTTGCCCGGTCTATTTTGTTAAGTTCGAAGTTTGGTTGCTTAGGAAAGGATCACAGGCCCTTTTTGCGTGCAGTCCACTTAACCTAAAAGACCGTCCAAATATAAATAATCCCTTTTGATCCCTGTTTGAGCCATAATTAACCTTGTTCTTTCAATAACCCGTCACCAGTCCTGTTTAACTTTGAATCCCTATTTTGGCCCTGGTCCTTCCTTGGACATCGTGCACCTCAACACAGGCAATCAGCCTAAGTTGAGGGTGGCTACTATAGAGGTAAACCCTGTTTTGGCCCTGGTCCTTCCTTGGACATCGTGCACCTCAACGCAGGCAATCAGCCCAAGTTGAGGGTGGCTACTACAGAGGTGAATGATAAGAAAAAGAGGATGAAGAAGATTGGTTGGGAATAGAATGAAAATTCGGGTGTGTGCCTAAGAAAAGAAAAGAAAAATAAAAAGAAGTGAAAAAGATCGAAAAAGTAACAAAAAAAGAATTGTCAAAATAAAGAGGCCGCACCTGTAGCTAGAGAGAAGGAAATAAAAAGGTGAATAAGGATGGACAAAGTAAAGTATGTGGTAATAAGACGTCGGTGGTTCCAAGGAGGGCTTAGTCACTAACCCCTAAATGTATCCTACCTGCACCTGAAGCCTCATTACAAGCCTAAACAAGTCCTGTAGTGATCCTGAGCGGCTTTCTGAAGAACCGAAATAGAATAGTAAGGGCAAGCCTATGGTATAGCATGTGCATTGTTTGAAATCGCTTGTGAGTGTGAGCTTACCTAGTCCCAAATCTTGTGAGTGGGATTTCTTTGTGGTGAGGGCACCAAGATGTCTGTATTGTCTATTGATTGTTAGGATAGTTGCGCATGTGTATGCATAATATTCTATCATATCGGAATGACATGTTTGGATCCATGCAAGTTAGTGTTTCATGCATTTGTGTACTACGAGGGTGCTTGATTTAATGAACTAATGAATAACCATGAGTTGCTAGAGACACGAGTTTGTTTTCTTAGTTGAGTCGTCGTATTATTGTTTTGTGTCATGTTGCTTGAGGACAAGCGAACGTCTTAAGTTGAGGGTGTTGATGTGCCGCCACTTTACGGCACTTTCGACTCCTTTAAACTAAGAACAATCGTACGTTTTCAAGCAACCGTTGTCGTTTTTAATGTTTTTATGTTGTATTTTCAGGAAATGGAGACAAACATGGAAACAGAAGGAAATTCGGGAAAAGGAGCATTCTGGATAAGAGTGACGGTTCAGGTGACGGTCCGTCAAGGGTGTGACGGTCCGTCACCCAAACCGTCACACCAAGGCAGCACCACTGCCTAAGGGTGACGGTCCAGGCGACGGTCCGTCAAGCCTGTGACGGTCCGTCAGCCTGGCCGTCACACCTGGGCAGTCCGCTACGCGGAATCCTGACGTTTTTGGGATTTGTTTCCTAGACTCCTATAAATACCCTATGTTAGGTTTATTTTATTCAGGCAATTAACCAAGCTTTTTAATATAGTTCTCCCAAGAGTTTTAGGAGAGACTTGGAGATCAAGAAACACGTTTTACACTTCTTGAATTCGTGTTCTTGATTTGTTCTTGGGATCTTGGTTTTTCTTGTTCTTAGAATAATTGAAGATTGGTTTTCATTATATTGTAAGAATCCCTTCTCTTTATTATGAATACAATTCTCTTCTCTTTTCTTTATAGCATGATTAACTAAACCTCCCACAACTAGGGTTGTGGGAGCCATGGCAAAGGTAGCAATATAGATTCCGGGTAGCGACGGGTTAAATATGTATGTTGTCACGTTGTTAATCATTCATTATGTAACGTTTTCTAGTGGTTGCAAATATTAGAACATGCCTAGGGTTAATTTGCTTGAGTAAAGAGATTAAAACCGGGAAACTTGATTAACGACGAGGATTCGAGACTACCAACTCTCGTCTTATGATTAATGTTTTAACTAGATTAATCTACTTGATGTTTAGAATTGAAATCTAAAAGCACACCTTTTCAAGTTCGAGAGAATTGAAAAGTAAATTTGTCTATTTGGTTGAGAAACGTTTAGACGATACAATTAATTCAATCACATCGTGACACGCATATAGAAAGAACCCCGTTAAGCCTAGAATCGACCTTGTTACTTAGGGGTGTGCAAAAACCGGTTTAACCGATAAACCGAACCGATAAAAATATTATTGGTTTATTGGTATTGGGTTATTGGGTTAACGGTTTTGTAAAATTTTTTATTGGGCTATCGGTTCGGTATCGGTTTTAAGGTTTTAGTTAATGGTTAAACCGATAACCCAATAAGATTATATTTAGATTATATTTGTATTCATAATTGTATAATAGTGGCTTTAGATTTTAAATATATACCCTATTATTTTTTGCATTTTATAGTTGTTGTCTTAGTGTTGTTGTTTTCTTTCTAAAGGCATTGGTTTGATAGCATTCTACCTATCAGTGTTGCTTTTCTTTTTGAGAAATTGCTACCGTTGCTACTGTATTCAAGTTTTCTACTTAATAAGAAAGAAAATAAGTTTATTTTAGTAATAACATATTTGAATTTGATTATGCTTGTAATTTGTATAGATGTTTATGCATGAAAGTAGTCTATATATGAAGAAGAAAATAAGAGAAATCAAAAATATTATAGGAGCATTTTCTTATCGGTTAAACCGATAACCGAACCGTTAAGGACCAAAAACCGATTAACAGAAAACCGATAACGAATATCTTATTGGTTTGGTTATTGGTTTTGCATGTTTACAAACCGATAACCGATAAATCAAACCGATAATATACAAAACCGAATCGAACCGACCGATGCACACCCCTATTGTTACTAACGCCATGGTAAACACTTCCCTAGTTCTCTCTCTCCTATTGATTATCATTCATACGTTAAGTGTTTGTTTTGTTTACAAATATTGATCACAACCCCCCCCCCTATTTAGAGGAAACTATTGACGACTAGTCACATACTTCACTAAAGACTTAATTCTCACCATATTCTCTGTGGGATTCGACCCCAACCTTTGTTGGGTTCTATATTTGACTACGACCGCTTACGCTATTTGAGGTGTAGTTTGGGCGTTATCAAAACCCACACAGGGGTATTTTAGAAAAATCAATACATAAAGATAAACCCATATAGGGGTGACACTGTAATGCTCCTGATGACGATCCTTCATCCATTCATCCCTTCATCCCTTCTTGGACTCATTTCCAATCTCTCGAGTTTCGTACGATCATTTCAATTTTGAGAAGACCAGGCATCCTATAAAATAGACAACCAGTTAGGTATCCCATTTCGGGGACAATAGTCTAACCCTTTTGATGCATACATCTTTCAAAAATAGAGCACATAGGGGTATGATCGTCTTTTCGAGCCAGGGGCCTTTTCGACTCAAGATGGTCTCACTAATGGGCCCGATACCCCTGGGGTACCGGGTCAACTTAGTTCAATACCTATTTCAAGGATTTGGCTTCGTTCTACGCTAGTTTGACTAAAGTGAGTTTTGAAAAGAGATTGGGAACCCGAGTGGACAACTACGGGCTAAAATAATGAATAAGTGCGGGCCAACCTGGAACCAACTAATCGCTCATTGTTTTGAGAATTTTAATTTTTTAAGTGGAGAAGTGACCGCGAAGACACGCGCAATCACTTTTTTCTGATGCATTTTAATTTTGCCATTTGGGCGAACCTGTATGCCATGAATGCAACAATAATATTTTACGAAAATTTAAACACATAAGCAAATAGGTGCGAAACTTAAAATTATTACATTCTCGAATAGTTAGTTCAAATAGAGCAAATAAGTTAAAAAATTATTTTGGTTAGAATTTAGTTAGTCCCCAGCAGAGTCGTCATTTCTGTTTTATTGCATTTTTCACTTCTTTTTGTAAGGAAAAATCAACTTTGTTTTGAAACAGTTTTGACTTGTATTAAATCCGAAAATTTAAGAAAATTCTCAAATTTAATTAAAACAGAGTCACCACTTAATTTTTAGAAAACCTTTGGAATTTAAAACATTTAACTTATATTTGAAAAATATTCAAAAGATTTAAAACAGATAAAAACCTTTGAAATTTAAGAAATCCAGGTAAGAAGTTCATATTAACACTTTTAGAAGGTTTTTGAGGCACTAAAAGTATCCGCTAACACGCGATTATTCGGTTATTTTTCTAACTTATATTTTTTGACTAACTCATGAAAAAATATGAGAAATATTTGACAAGTAAGAGAAAAGAGTTATTTCATAAAAAAGATATTTGTTTATGACAAAAATGATAAGTAATTTTAGAACGAAATTGTAAATAATACTTGGTGGCAAAACATAAGAAACTAATCAAAATTTTAAAATTTTATTAATTGATTTAAACAAGTGAAGTAAACTTGCAAATAAAAATACATGGTACTCCAATAGAAAAATTAACTAAGTTAATTAAAATGAGTTAGTTTTTACAAAGTCCAAATTAATACAAATAAATCTAAACTAAAAGGGAGAAGTTGGGTTTAGGAACTTAGGCTCAAACCCCTTTAAACGTCCGTATTGGACTATCAATTTCTCGGGTTAAGCCCATTTTAATTACTCCGCTTTTTTGGCCATCCCTGTATTTTAGCTTGCCTTTCACGTCCGCTAGCACTTAGGCCAACGAACTTATTTCTATCCAAATTTCTGCAATAGTTATCCCTTTTGGGCCTTGAGGTTCGACTCGATGATAGAACTTGGGCTATTTAGCCTAATAGGAAGATGCACAGTATGAGTCCATTCGAACTCAGACCACACCACATGGAAAGAAAATGGTAAAGATCAGCATATACTCAATATTTCAATCAAGCAAAATTAAGTAAAGCCAATCAATTAAGTTATATCAAACACACATGATCAAATTAACATCCTTGCATTTTAAGAAAACAAAGAAGATACCACTGCCTTACTAAAGAATAAGAATTTACTATACTAACTTGTTAAAACATGGATCACAGTTTAAAACCTTGCTAAATCATGAAAGAAATAGATATCATCCGGGACATAAACTTCTACTCATTAATATAATTGTACATGGATCAATAAATAAAGTCCAAATGCACATATTGAGACCCTTGTCAACTATACTATACCAGCAAACGCTTTTTAACTATTTCGATCTCACCTACATTGGCTTACAACGAACAGTCAACAAAACTCAATATTTAGAGTTCCAAATGAGGTTTTCAGCAATACCTCATGCCTAAATGGAAATGAACTACAAGCAAAAATAGAGGAATACAATGGAGTAAGGATACTGTTTTTCCCAGATTATGGAAGACAACTGAAAAAAATAATCAACCTACTCTTCATTGGTAAGTTAATAACTAAAAAAAAGAAAGATAATAACTTGGACTCCATGTAAGTTAAATAGAGACCTCAATTCATGGGAAATATAGAGCTTGAGATAGTGATAAGAACACCAAAGGGGTACACGGATACTAAACTAAATTACTAGATACTTCCCTATTATTATTAAAGACAAAGATCAGAGCAAATGGTTTTTTTAAACACATGCCATAAATTACTCTTGGCATACTACCTCATTTATCTAAACCTCTATTTGAACAAGATATGGACATAGTAGGTTAAACAGTTGGAGAAAACACGAAAGCTAGGAGGAATTCACTGATTTAGCTCCACAAACATAAGCAAACTACAGGTAATCTCACATGAATAGCTTGAGCATCAAAACTAGACATAAAGGAAATCAGACACACCAAATTTATTCTTTGAAGCTTTTAAAAAAAAAGAAAAGGAGCAATTATAAAGCTCTACCTCGTCTTTTCAATCGGAGCTTCAAGGAAGACTAAAGAGTAATCCTTAAAGTCTCTTCTCCGTCAATGAGTTTTACTTGGTATTGTTAACCAAAAGAATCCATGGGAGATTATTCAAGCTCTGAATACATTCAAATCGTAAAGCTTATAGGAAATGGCACAGCTAAACTCATCTAACACAAACATACAAACAAGTTGTTTAGGCAAATTAACAGATGACTATTCCAAATTGCTTAAGCTTAAATTGACATAACCTACATGCTAGTATCAGTCGTCTAAAGAATCAAACAGAGAGTATAAAATAGCTTTTCGAAATCGCTTATGCAAGCATGCTCGTTAGAACCCTAAGACGGAGAGTTAGGGATAGAAGAAAAGCTATTATGAAACTTCAATATGGATGCAAGAACAATTGCTAAAGAAGAAAGAAAATAGAGCAAAAATTTCGAGAAAATTTTTAAACTTAACAATAGCTTCAAACAAACAGATTCTAAACCTTTATTCCTAAAACCTCACCACAACAAACATGAATCTTCATACAAGACTAGTCAAAAAACCAACCTAAGTTCATCATAATAATGAAGAGTAAAAGAGATGAGACAGTTAGATGGAGAGATCACTTGTTTCCGGGCAGCGACTGGGATTTGACGAGCTCGTCGGAGACTTTTACCACCGGAACTTACGCTTGCTTCGCCAGAAAACAAGAATTTAATGTTTATATCTCTAAAACCTTTGGTAATGTGAGATTAGTGGAATGCTCCACCAATATCTCCAAGGTTTTTTTCAAAAGCCAGCTACCCCACTCAATGGAAGGTGCGTTTATATAGGGAAATTTCTGGTGAAATTAGGGGGGGAAACAGAGGGTATTTTTGGGAAAATAACTTGGGAAAATTCTAATTTCAAGTTTGCTCTAGCCAGATTGAGCCACGTATGTACTGTAGTAGTACGAATTTGAGGTGATTTTGCCACAATTTTGGGAATAAGAACGTTGAGAGGAGCAAGTTGTCCCTTTCTAAAACCTTCGTGGTTCTTCAGCCTTGAGAAAATGGAGGGTTTAACAGGGGGGTTTGGAATTTGAGCAATTTGATGTCATTTGTTGTTATTGTTGCTCGTCGTTGTTGTTGTTTTGGCTGAGTTGTTGGATGGATTTTGGAAATGCTAGGGTTCTGTTGAGAGAGAGATGAAAAAGACGAAGTGGGAGGTACGAGTATTGTACTGGGAGCGTCAACCGGGTGTGTGCATTTGAGAGAGGAGCGTGAGGTGTATGAGGGGGATATGTGAGAGTTTTGAGGGAAAATAAGCGGTGTTTTGAATGTGTGTTGCATCTATATGGTGCAAGTGTATGTTTGTGTGTAAAGGCTGAAGAGGTCAGGGAAATAGGGAGCTGGCCCAGGTTATGACAATAAATTTGGGCTGAAAAATTATTTTGGTGTGGGCTAAGGGTGAGCTAAAATTGAGAGGAGTAGAATAATTAAGGATTTGGCCATATTGCCTTTGTAAAATATGGCCAATTTGATTTAAGAGACCACTAAATTGATATAAAAATATGGCCATATCGATTAAATTAGGGACATTAGGCTGAAATTGAAATAAGATGAATTAAATCCTTAATCAATTACCGACCTTCTAGCTTTAACAATTAGAATAATTATTTAATAAATCATAACTAACTCGTTCAAAATCAAAGAATTAATCATATGATCAATTTGAGGAAAATGTAGCATTTTTCAACTTAAACATGATTTTTATTCGGAAATAAATTTCAAAAAATTTCTTTAAGTAAAATTTATATACTTCTATATAATTAAATATAGGGTATACATATTTCACCTGAAATTACTAAATTAACCTCAAATCAATTTTGCAAACATTTAAAGTCTTACAAAAATAAATAATTATTTCAAAATTGTTTTAAAATAATAGAAGCTCGAATATTAATTAGGAATGTGGATGGCAAAAATTGGGTGTCAACAACGAGCGTTGTCACTGCGCCATAGCGGCGATCGCTATAGTGGTAATATGTCCGCTATAGCAAAAGTCAACTTTGGTCAGCACCGCCATTATGGTCATTTCCGCTATAGCGGCAGTGCTATAGCGGTGTACGGGCTGCTATAGCGAATTGAGTCAGAATTTAATGCAGAAACTTTCCCAAAATGTTCAGTTTTCATCAAGAACGCTTTGGAGAAGGGCAATGGCGATTTTGGGTGAACTTTACTCCATTTTCACCAAATTTCGTCCCAAAGGTAAGGATTTTGCTTTCCTAACTTCGTACTATCTTTTCTATGTTGTAGAATTGCTAGTTGTGGACTTGGAGAAAGGTTTGGGTTGACCTAGAAATGGTAGAATCCAGGGAAAAAGGAGATTCTAGGGTGTAGAAGTTCTTGGGTCTTGATTATTATTATTGGGTTATGATCAATTAGCCATAATTCTCTAAATGTATCCATAAAAATGATAGACTTAGGTGAATTAATGGTGAAAAAGCCCGGAAAAGGTTGAAATGATCATAGTTTGGCCTGGGGATTGGAATTTTGCATAATTCGGGAAATTAGTAGGTCATATTGACTGATTTTAGTAGCTGTGATTATTTTTAGACCAAGAACAAGCACAAGCTTTGAAACACGGAAAGGCTCCGGTCCAGTAGAACTTTTGTGTAACTCAAGGTAGGTGATGGTTATTGTTTTCCAATATGCAATATGTGTTTATGCTTAGTATTGTGTGAGTTTGCATGTTTAGGAAATGTGATTATGAATGTCTACTTATCAGGTTATCAGTCTTGTGAAATGAACTTGTGTTGTTGCTTGTTGGTTTACAAGTATGCTTTTGTTCATTGTTTGTTGATTGATTGAATTTTGTGTGACATTCGGGTACCACGCCTGGTACAAGATACTTATTGGTTGGCTCGGGTATCACGCCTCGTACAAGATACTTATTGGTTGGCTTGGGTACCATGCCTGGTACGGGATACTTATCAGTTGGCTCGGGTATCACGACTGGTACGGGATTCATAATGGTTGGCTCGGGTACCATGCTTGATACGGGTTTGATTTACTTGCATTGATTGTATTCTTTTGATGGTTCCATGAGTGGACCAAGTTGTATTCTTGATTTTTGATTTCTGCATATGGTCCATGAGAACCCGGGTGATTATATTTAAATGTGAGGTTGGTCTTAGTGTAGATCGGGAATGCATGTTGAAACATAGTGGTGTCCTAGGGATCCTTGGTGGATCTGGGTTGTGTGAAAAGGACATATATTTATTGTCGCTGGTTTGTCATTGGCTGTTAATTGGTTACATGTGGCTGGTAATTTAAGAAAGAGACTTGTAGTCTAGTTATACTGTTGGCTTGTTGACATGTTTACTTTGCTTTACTCAGCTTTAGTTTATTATTCATATCTTATTTATTAGAGTTGGTCGATAATATTACCAGTACACGGTGGTTGTGTACTGATTCTGCACTTGCTTTTCTGTTTTGTGAGTACAAGACATCATCCGGTGGCTGACACGTGATCTCACTTATAGATTCGAAGAATTCAGGATTCAAGAGTGAGTTGTTCTTCCGGACTACCTTGTTTTCGTCCATGACTATGTTATAGCCCACTTGTTTTGGGCTTAAATCCTCTTTTTACTTTTGGGGTTGAATTTTCGTATTCTATACGTTGGTAGAATATTTTGATACGGTGACTTTCAGGTTCTAGGGAGGGTTTTCCGCAGATTCTTATTTTATTAGTGTTTGAGATTGTGAATGTTAAATTTTTTTATGCAAACTAGTTTTGAGCAGCTAGAATGGTTAAGTTTTGGGTCGATATTGGTTTGCTCATCCAGGAGTTTGGATGGGTGTCACTCACGGCGGTTTGAGTCGTGACTTTGGGAGAGACAAAAAAATACGAATGAAATTGTTTATGAGGAGTCTCATTGGGGAGGCTTTGTCACGGTACATTGAGCAAGACACGAGAAAATGGTCCAAATGGACTGACATGGCATCTGATTTCATGGAAAGGTTTGGGTTCAACATTGACAATGTCCCAAACTGATTTTATATATAAAACCTAAAGACGCCTAATGAGTTATTTAGAGATTATGCTGTGAGCTGTAGATCTGAGGCTACCAGAACCCATCCTCTGATGGAGGAGGCTTAAATTAAATACTATTTAATCTGCGAGAAAGAGCGACAATATAATGAGAAGATGATGCTCATTGCGGACAAAAGCTTTGCCAAAATCACCAAGGTAGGGGTGATGATTGAAGAGGGTATCAAGAGTGGCAGCATTATTAACCTGGAGGACTTGCAAGCTACCAACAAGGCTTTGCAGTCCGGGGATCTTAGGGAATCGAAAAAAGAAGAAAGTAGGTGTCATGATGATGACACAGTATTTAAAAGGCACTCCCAATCACCAAACCTCTACACCACCACCACCATAGTACCAGCAACCCCAATACCATACCACATGCCTCTCTACCAAGCTCCATACCAAATGCCCACATACCAAGCACCTCTTCCGCTACAGTATCAGATTACCGTTTATCCTGTCTATAATGCCCAACCCTCCTACTTTTAATCACCCATGCCTGCTCAAAACTATAGACCTCGAGCCAACTTTGATAAGAGGCCAGTCAAAAACTACACTCCTTTGGCCAAACCATAACCCAACTATATGAAAGGCTCAAGGAGGTCGGCCACATTGCACCAATTCCCGCCTTAACTGTGGACACTCAGGCTAAGTGTTTTAATCCTAACAAAGTCTGTCCATACCATTCAGGGATGAAAAGGCACACCACTGAAGTGTGTCATACACGAAGGGATAAGATTAAGAGGTTAATTGACAACAAGGTCATTCGGTTAAAGGACCCTGCTCCAAATGTCACTAGCAACCCACTTTTGAACTATCAGGTGAATATGTTGGAGGTTGATGAAGTAATGGATTTAGAGGATTCTATTTGGTTCATTGAGTGAGAGGAGAACATTTTGGTAGAGACACAAATGCCTGTTATGGTGTAAAGGCGTGTTCCGTTTGAAGTTGAAGTTGTTGCTCCTAGGCCTACATTTATAGTCGCCAGAGCTTCCCCAAGTATTTACAACCCCCATGTGGTCCCATGGAATTATGAGAAAAATATCTCGAGGAAAGCAAAGGTGGTAGAGGCAGATGTTGACCAAGGTGTGACTCGCTCGTGTAGAATTTATGAACTTGAAAACATTGCTCAAGGAGGTTCTAGCAACGGAAAACATCCAATTGTAGAAGTTGAGAAAAATGGCATTTGGAAAAAGGTGCAAGCAAAAGAATATTCTGTAGTGGATCAGTTGACTAAAACCCCAGCGGAGTCGCTATGTTGTCGAGCTCCATCTTTTTCGCGAAAAATAAAATTCGATGTGACAACTCTTTTAGGATGAAAAAGAGTGAAGAGTCGCCACCTAACAAATTAAGGTGCGTTAGAGCACCATTCTAAACTAACATACAATTAAATCTATTTTAAGTCTATCCAACCATAGATCGGGTAAAGGTTCAAATTACCTTAAAGGAAGGTGTTAATCATCTTTCGAGATTCACAAATATGGCTCTCTGCCTAATTCATTTTTTATGTGGAAAATTAGTGATAAGACAAAAGCATTGACTTAAACATGTGAGTTTATTTATTAAGGACACGGATAAAAATTAATAAAAATAATAATAAATATTCAAATAAGCGAGAAAACAGAATTGACACAATAAAGTAGAGAAAAAGCTTAACTATTAGGTGATAAATTAACGCCGAAAAGAAAATGAAATAAAATATGTAAATAAAATTAAATGAATATCAGTTGATCAACTAATTTATTAACAAGCCAAAGACTACCATATTAGGTGCAAATGACTGTAGCAATGTACCAATAAAATGTAATGAGAATATAAGTTAATTAACTAATCAAATTATGTAAGCAGAGGTCATATTTTAAAACTCTTTACATGATTTTACTAAGTGCTCGATCCTAAGTGTTCAATAAAAATAATTTAACACCATATAAGATAGCAAAGTGATTACTCAATGCATAGCGACACTGCTAATTAACGATTATTTTCTAGATGCTAGACATAAAATGTCAAATAAAACAACTAAGTAGGCAAAAATACACACAATTACGTATAAACAGAAGTAACAATTATTAAGATCAGGAGACTGACATGGTCGCTTCCAATAGAATGCTTAAAGTATTTAAATAACACAAATAAAATGAGAAACTAAGCCAAAAAATTAAAAGAGTAACTGATATAGGAACTAACCTGGTCAAAAGAATAAACATACATCGATTAATCATTTAGGTACAAATTCTCGAACAAACACCAAGAAATAGAGTTGGGAGGGAGTCTTGAGGCGAGAGGGAATAGGTACGTCCTCATCGAGCTACGGACTACTGCATCATCATTGCTTTTATAGTGTCGAAAAAATTCGAGCTCGATAAATTAACATTTGAGCTCAAATCGAAATAAAGAAACTTTATTAGTACAATATGTGCCACCTTAATTTAGTGGTAAGTTTAATATAAGAATAAAGTTAAAGTTGATTGAGAGAGAGGGGGGGGGGGGGGGATCATAATATGATGAAGCTGAAAATGAGTTCAATGCGATGTTACTTCCTTTATTCTATTTTTGTATAATTGACTCTCTTAAACGCCTTAAACAAGACTTAAAGAATTCAAATAAATATTCCAGAGAGCTAAATAAATATTTCAGTATTTCTAAGTCATGTAAAATTAAAAAAGTATTTTATGTATCAGATTGTATAAAAATATATTTAATATTTAACACAACAGTAAAAAATTATTAAGTCTTTGAGATTTTTAAAAGAGTGACATAAAATTAGAAAAGGATGGAGTAAGGGGTTGCTTTATTTTTAATAAAGCTATGTGTGCTTCACACAAGAAGTCAGTTATAGTCTGTCCTTTTTTTCATTATTTTTCAAACGTACCTGGCCCCCGCTGGAACGACGACTCTATTTGAGCTCTGCTTCGCGCATTGACTTCTCCACTAGCCGTATAATTCAACCGATGTCATTTCATTGTGGTGTACATGTAAAAAATATTTAAAAAGGTAAAAGTATATTTGTTCTTAATATTTAACTAATTAAAAAAATTAAAATAGAATAAAACAATAATAATTCTCGGTTGAGGTAAACACATAAAAAGAAGGAAAAAAAGTTCACAATTACCTACTCGAAACTGATACCAAATCATGAATTGATAAGCCAAAAACGCTCAAAGAAGCAGCCACACGAATCAATGGAACAATGATTGCAATATAAAAAATTTGCGTTTGTACGTCCTATTGAGATACTAGATATTAAAGTTCGTGCTAATACGGGCTTAATATATGTTATTTTTATATTTTAATTTATGTGGCACAGATGGATTTGGAGAGTCAATTAATTTTTTGTATAATTTTAAATATTTTAAATTATTAATTATTAATTTATATTACTTTTACATAATTTTCAGATACTATATATTAGTTTTATGTCTCAATTTATGTGGCGTTGATAGAATTGAGATAGTCAATAAAATTTATTTTTAATTTTTTGATATTTTAAGTTGTTAATTATTGTGTCTTTTCGTGGTTTAAATTTTGTGGTATATATTGTGATTTATAATATTTTTTACGTAATTTTTAAATGTATTATTTTATCATATTAATATGAAAAAGATTGTAACTTATAATATTTTTCGTATAGTTTTCGACCATCTAAATTTTAAATTTTAAATATTAAATTAATCTACTTTAATTTAGCTTTGAAGTTTAGTCAAATTGATTTTCATAAAACAAATTGTGACAAGTAAAAATGGACGGAGGGAGTAATATGTAAGTACCAATAATGGATTAAAAAAGAAAAAAATTCATAAATAGCTATAGTTTGCTAAATTATTCAGGACCCATAGCTTAAATTTTTTAATTAAAAAGCATAGCTAATTTCAAGTTTCAAAATCAGCCCTCGATTTGTATATAAACGGTTATATACGTATATACTATAAAAATAGATTCCTTAAAATCAGTTAGAAAAATCTTTTTAAAATGGAAATTTCCATAAATCATGCGTCTTTTACTCTCACTAATATTCTTTCATAATTGACTGATACAACTGAAAAATCTCAGATACAAATAGTCATTCGTATACTTTGCAATTTCATATACTCATGTGTTCACCATCTATTGTATATATGTATTTGAGATTCAAGTTAACTAAGTATATACATTTCAAATGTATATACTGATATGTATAGATCTCATATACATTTTAATCTCAAAAGTTTGAATCTCAAATACATTTGAATCTCATATATATTTGAACCTCAAAAGTATGAATCTCATATACATTTAAACCTCAAAAGTATGAATCTCATATACAATGTATAACCAAAAACAAAACATTCCAATTGCATATACATATATGCGTTTTAGTTGGTATATACTTATATACATATATAAACATAATTAAAGAAGGATGAAATTTTAGAAAAATCTTTTTAAAATGAAAATTTTCATAAATCATGGGAGTGGGGCGTGAATTCCACTGAAAATTGGGTGAGAGGGAGTTTGAGAATTTGTAAGATACATTTTCTTCCCCCCAAAATATATATGTTGCCTGAAATAATAGCTACTTATTCTAAACTATACCTATAAAATATAATTATGTGAAAGTTAACTCATATCCCGTAATCAAGTCCTTCAATATTCTATGTCCCGTAGTTTTTTCATTAAAGAATTTCAAGAACAATAATTAATTAATGAATAAAAAAGAAACAAAGCAACCACCAGATTGAAGCCCAATTACGGGCAAGCCCAAATCCAAAAACAAAAGCAAGTGAAATATCAATTGCATCAACCCTTCCAGAGTGTTCTGTAATAAAAGTAAAGAGAAAGTGAGGCGGTGGATAATTTTCTTTTTCCAGTAGTGGTGCATGGAGTTCTCTTCTCTTTTCAGATTGTCCGCCTCATCTCCTCCGTCGATCATCCTTCTTTGGTGTTGATGACAGGTCTCTCTGTTTCTGCTTCTTATGTCTGCTTTCAAATCATTATGTAATACAATGTAAGATTCGAAATCAATTATTTTATCTTTTGGGGGAGTTTTATTTTCATTAGGTTTATTGATCTTTGTTGGTAAAGTTTGCTTCTTTTCAACTTTTTTTGTAGATCTGGTCTTGAATTTAATGATTCTGAAGAGATAATTTTTGGTTTAAGAATTGAGATGTTGTATTCTCGAATTTGGGGAAGAAATTGTTTTCTTCGATTTGATCTGAGAAATCATTGATGAAGAGCTTCCCGGAGTTGTTCTTCGACCGGTTGGAAATTTTAAGAACAACATAGATTGTCATTACCAAACCTTGAAGGATAACGTGATCTGTTGAAGTTGATCCAGTTGTAAATTTCTCTATGCAAAGCAAGACCATTCAAATTCAGATATGAAAACAGAGAGATATATTTGTGCCTGAACCACCGCCTAAACAAAGTAATGAAGGAAAGACTAAATTGCCCCTGTGAAGAAGCAGACATGTCGACGACGACGTGCTTGCTTCTCCACACTTCTATATAGTAGTAATTAAAGGACAATACCAAACTTTCATCTATCATTCCCAAATTTAAGTAATATTTACACAAATAAATCCAAAAACAAAACAACATAAGCAGATCCCAGATAACGGCATTAAATTATTTCAATATATTTTATATTTTATATTACATTACATTTTACACTTTATATTATTAAATTACATTACACTATATTATAAGAGAAAGTTACATTAGGTAAATCAGGTAGGAGTATGGCAGGCAACGGGACCGGGAGGTACCGGAACCGGTCCGGTGGACTCCGGTCCCGTCCGGTTGAGGGGTGGGACGGAAGGGGTAACGGGACGGAACGGGGGTATTTACCGGATCGTCCCGGTACCGGTCCGTCCCGGTACCGGACCGGTCCGGTTCGATCCGGTCCGTCCCGGTACCGGTCCGGTCCGGTTCGATCCGGTGGACGATTTTCAAATTTTTTTTTTTTTTTTTTTTTTAAAAAAAATAGCCATTGGCAACGGCCAGTGGGGCCCACCCAACGGCTAGAACAGCCAAACAGCCCTCTACCCCCAAACTTTTTTTAATACCCTAAAGTTTTTAAAAATACATTTTAGTCCTAAATTTTAACTATAAAAATCCCCCACCCCTTCATTATTTATTACACAAAATTTCTTCTTCTTCATCTACTCTCTCAACTCTCAATCTTCTACTCTTCTACTCTCTATACTCTAATAGTCTCTATTAAATTGTTAATTTTATTTGTTGGATTATTTTGGAGCAATTTTCAAGTTTCAAGTTTCATCTATCAATTTCGGCTTTTGGTTATACACGTCTGTTTTTACGCAGACGTTTGGTACATTCGTTCCAACTTTCATCTCTTTACTTGTTTATTTTTTTGCATTTAATTTTTGTATTTATTTATTTGCTTACTATTAATATTTTAATATGGAATCCGGTGATAAAAATGTTGGCAAGGGTAAAAGTTCATTTTTTGGTAGAGTAGGTAATGCACTAACCGAAAAAACTAAAGTCGGTAGTTCTTCTAAATTCAAATCTAAAACTAGACAACAACCTGAATTAAGAATAAATACGGATGATTTTACACATGTTGATGAAACTCCTTTTAATATTGATAGAAATACTCAATTAGATCATGAATTTTTATAGACAAGATTTGGTAATTTTAATGAAGAGCTAGATGAAGAAGTAGAATATGATAATGAATATGATGGTAATGATACTTATGATGATGATGAAACAGAGCCGCCTACGGCTACTAGTCCCACTCCTGCTCCCGCTCCCACTCCCCCTCCCCCTGTACATCCTACTAGGGCTAAGCCAAAGGCTGAACGTCCTAAAAAATCTGTTGTGTGGCAATTTATGAATCAAAGTGAGGATAAAACTCAAGCTATTTGTAAAATATGTAAATATGTTTTGAATCATAAAACTACGGGAAAATCGGGTGGGACGGGACATCTAAGAAATCATTTAATGGGATGTTGTAAAAATGAATTTTTGCAAGCTCATGCTATAGCCGATGCAAAAAAATATGGTACTCCCCTTCCCGATGCATCTGTAGGAGTAGGGGCCTCTAACATGATCCAAACACAGTTAAGCCCTTCTAATGTTGCTGGACCTAGTACACATCGCAGTTATAGTAGAGAAAGAGATCTTGAAGAATTAGCTAAAATGATTGTTCTTTGTGGCTTGCCTTTTAGTTTTGCTGAAAATCCCGATTTTGTTCATTATATTCAAATAGTGTATAATCCTTCTTTCACAGGTTTTTCAAGAAATACTATTAAAAAAGCTATTTTTGTTTATTAAGGACAACATGTACAATATCTTCGTTGTTTATTTAACTATAATACTTGTAGAATGGCTATCACTTCTGATATGGGTCGTAGTCCTAATGGTAACGATTATTTCACTATTACTGGTCATTGGATTGATGAAAATTGGAACATTCAAAAAAGAATTTTAGGTTATAAATGTTGTGAAATGCTGAAAACCGGTAGTTACATAGCTCAAACTATTATAGATGTTTTACAATTTTATGGAATTTGTAATAAAGTAATTAGTGTCACCCTTGATAATGCTTCTAATAATACAAATGTTGTTGATAAACTAAAACCGACAATTTGCCCTATTTATATTGACGGTTTTCATATTAGGTGTGCTACACACATATATAATTTAATTGTTAGAGATGGTGTAGCAATGTATAATAATGGTTGTATAAAATGTGAAGCTGCATGCCATTTTATTTTTAAATGTCAAGTAAAGTCTAGGCGTGTAGAGTTTGAAAATCGGTGTCGTGAATTAGAACTCCCCCCTAGAAAAATTCCAAAAATAGTGTCTACTAGATGGAATTCTTTATATGAAATGCTTAAAGTTGCTTATGAATATAGAAAGCCTTTACAAATGGTTTTGAATGCTCACAATTCAGATATTGATTATAGAATTACTGACACTGATTGGAAAGAAGTATATGAACTTAAAAAATTTTTAAAAGTTTTTTATTTAGCTACAAAACAAATATCTGGACTTTATTATCCAACTATTTGTTCAGTTTTACCAAATATATGTGCTATTTCTGATAAATTTTTTCAATACAAAAATATTCCACGGTTTAAAGATTCTATTAATGCAATGATTAAAAAATTTAGAAAATATTTTATTCCTATTCCTCAAATCTATTTAACTGCTTGTTTATTAAACCCAACTTACAAAGAAATAGGTGCATCACGAATGGTTGAAAGAATATATTGTAATTTAGATATTTTAGAGATTATATTTGAACAAAGTATCCAAGGTGACGAAGTTGCCGAAGAGGACAAATTACCTAGTTTATCCGATGTTAAAGATAGCATAAGAATTGAAGCTAGAAAATTGTATGACTTGTATAATTCTAGTAGAATAAATGATGAAGTACATAATGTAGAACCTTCAAGTTCTAGGCGTAGATATTCAAATGATGATGATATTAATGATATGATGGAAAATTATCTTGGTCTTACTTCTAATGAAAGGAATGATTTTGATGAATATCTTAATCAGGGAATGGAAAGCATTAAGGATGCACAAGGCAAACCTCAACTTTTGGAATGGTGGAAGACTCGCGGCAAGTCATTTCCAAAACTTCAACCGGTGGTTCGAGATTTGCTAGCTATTCAAGCATCTTCAGTAGCTTCGGAGGGCGCTTTTAGTGCAGTAAGATATCAAATTGGGGAGCATAGGTATTCATTAGCATCGGACAGCTTGGAGATATCGGTATTGTTTAGAGATTGGATCAATGCCGAGCGAAGGAATTATGGGCGTCCTAGTTTACCTGTCCAATTTGAATATGATATAGATAATATTTTGGTAAATTCTAGTGAAGACGACATGGATGCATTGGAGGATCAAGCACAACAACCACTTCCAGAAAATGTTACGAGGGAATTGTTAGAAACTCTACGTCAAGACTATTTTCAAGGATTCAAATATTAGTATGATAGTTCGAGGCCTAATTCAAACAGAACCCTTCCTAGAAGGTGGCTGCGTAGATTAGGTTCTCTTCTAATATTTGTAATACAAATTGTATTATTTAATTTTTATGAATAAAATTATAGGCTATTCGCCTTAATTTTTTTAAATTATTGTCTTCAATTTAATACAAGTCTTTTTTATATATTTCAATTTTTAAATGTTTCAAACTTAAGTTACAATTTGAAATTTAAAAAAGTTGTTTAACAAATGATAGTTTAAAAAGTTTCAAACTTAAGTAAGTAAGTTATTAACTTAAGACTTAAGACTTAAGACTTAAAAGTTTAAAAAGATTTTAAGAGTTTAAAATTTGAAATTTAAAGTTTTAAACTTTTAGAGTTTAAAATTTAAACTCTAAAAAAAATCTAATTTATTAAGTTATACTTTTAAAAGAAATATAAAATAACTTATATATTTTGAAACTTTTTCAATTATAAATAACCAAATTTTAATTGAATTAAAAAAATTTTTTAAAAAAAAAGACCGATTTGCCGGTATACCGGTCCGGTCCCGGTCCGGTCCGATCCCGGTAGGTACCGGACCGGGACGAACAAGGGAAAAAATCCCGGTTGTACCGGTACCGGTACCGTCCCGATTCCCGGCAAACCGGCGGAATGATGCGCCGGTACCGATCCGGTTCCGGTTAATACCGGTCCGGTACTACCGGTGCCGGTTCCGTTGCCTGCCATAGGTAGGAGGTATAAATAAGGGCATACTGCTCATATTGATTTTAGGATTGAAGGAAACTGGATCGGGTCACCCATATGGGTCAATTCGAATCCATATTAATAGATAAATAATATGTGATTATTTATATATTTATATTAATAAATAAAGCGGAAGAGACATAACTATTGGAAAGAGTTGTGTCTCTTTAGATTTATAAATGTATTCTGTCATGAAAAATAAGACTCTTTTATGTAGAAAAGAAAAACAACAAAAAGAAAAACTCTTCTCCTTTTTCCTTCTGTCAAGTTCTTGTGTGAAAAGATTCTTATTAGAAGATTCTTTTCGAAATCAAGAACAAACTTCTGTAATAGGTACCCAATTATAGACTGTGGCTATTTTAGTGTATTTTGTATTTTTATTAACATGTGATTGCACTATTAAATTAGTGAAACAATATTCAATGATCCTGTAAATTGTGTGTTTGAGCATATCCTTCATTGGCATCAGAGCATGCGTTGTTTGTTTTCTAGTTTTAATTTTTCTTTTGAAAAATTACAAGTTGCGTGAATTTTGTACCCTGTTATTTTTTTTCTTTGTCCTGCGTATTTTACTGCTTCAGAAAAGTTTAAGCGTGAAGCAAAGAAACAAAGTAAGTTCTCTGTGATGTCCTTACTATGTGAAAGTGATGTTCTTAATTTTTTAATTAAAAAAAAATGAAGTGCTCTTACTGGAATTTTTTTTGGTGGGGTCTGTTTTCTTTAGTTCTAAAGACAATAAGTCTTTTATTTGATCATATTCTGTATTCTATGAGATGCTGTAAAGTTTTTGCAGTGAATTTTTTTTTTCTTGTGAATATTTAAAAGATTTCGAATACCTTTCATAACTTCTACAGTGAAGTTTTTTTATTCTTGTGACATTCAAAAGTTATCGATAATTTTTTGTAATTTCTACTGTGAAAAGTTTTTACTTGAGAATTCTATATCACTACGTATCTTTTGGCAATACAATTTAGAAAAGATTATTTTAAACAATGGAATTTTTTTTACCTTTTTCTGTTTGGTTTGTATGGCTGATATGTTTTGGCAGTCATTTTTTTAAACTTTTTTTCAAAATTTGCATTGCCTAATAATTTTAAAAAATAATTGCTTGACAAATTCTAGCATAACTTGGATCACCAAATGTTGGTATCTTACAAGTTGTTAGTTCAAGATTTTGTGAATAAATACTTTGATTTGAAAGTTTAGAAGACTGTGTGTTGTTCTCGTGGACTGTCTTTAAGGAATAACTAGCTTATAGACTTGCGTATAGATTTTATTCTATCTATTCATGTTCACATAAAAATATTAGGGGGACAATATGTATTTATTTTGTATAATGATTGTATATATGTGACATGACTTATATGAATTTGAGATAATTCTTCATGAAATTATTCTTGTTAATTTCTATATTTGTTATAGAATTTATACTTATTTTATCTTGAATTTGTGTGATTTAAGATAAGTGTTTCTTAAATGATTGATTGTGTTAGATTTATGACATATTGGAATTCGGATGATGATTGAGAACTTAGTGAACTTTTGAATCTGAACCTGATGTAAAATGAATATTGACATAGTTGATTATTTTAAGAATTATTATGTATATGAATTTAGACTAAAATAATGTACTTAGTTGTCTCATCATATTTTATACTTATTTAAATCAGTTTGTCAACTGCTGCAAAAACATCGTCGCCGAGCTTAATAGAAGTGATAAGCTTAACGGTGATAACTATGAAATATGGAGTATGAAAATTCAACATGTCCTGAAAGAGCAAGAGACTCTTGAAGCTCTAAATGTGTCTATGACACTTTTCGAAAATAGTGATACCCCCCAACATGTGAAAGACCTTGAGACATACCAGTCTTGGAAAAAGAAGAATTCTCTTGCTCGCATAACGTTGCTAAGCAGCATGGATAACAGCATTATGAGAGAATTCTGACAGTATGACGATGCTAAGGACATGTGGTTCGCATTAACAAAAAGTTTGGTCATACTTCAGTTGCTAAATTAAGGGCTCTTACATTAAGTTTGATACTTACAAGAAACGCTCTGATCATACTATGCGTAAGCATCTGCGCCATATGTCAAATATGGTGAATGAACTAAAGGATGTTGGTCATGTGTTGACCGAAGAGCAACAACTCCAAGCTGTAATTCGCTCTCTACCCAGAGTTGAAAAAATATGAAAATGCACTTGACCCATAATATTAGCATCAAAATTATGAAAGGTACTAAGCGTCATTTAAAACTCGAGAAAGAGCGCTTTGGAGTTGATAGTGTCGCTATAAATGCATATATGGCTAGTTCCAATTTAAAATATGAACATGGCAAAAAATGCAAGCATGGTGAATTTTCTAAGAAAAGGGGAAAAGAAAAAGTCTCAAAAAAGCCTAAGATTAATCAACAAGGAGAGAAAGTTATTTCTACTCCAAAAAATAGTGAATATGGCTAAGCTTAAGTGCTACAACTGTCAAAACAAGAGACACTTTGCTCGTGATTGTTCTGAGCCTAAAAAGATACATGACCTTATTAAGAATTTACATAGCGATGTAAATGTTTCATGTTCTACTTTTTTAACTGAATCGCTTTCTTTGTGGATTATAGACTCAGGAGCCACCGAATATATAGCAACAAAAAGAGATGCCTTCGTGGATTTTCGACGAATTTCAAAAGAATCCAAATGGGTGTATGAAGGAAATAACTCCAAAGAAGAGGTCAAAGGAATTGGTACCTGTAAACTTGAAATGCGTGGTGGCCAAACTCTATTTCTACATGATGTACTATTTATCTCGTCAATTAGCCAAAATTTAGTCTCTGTCAGAATATTGATTAAGTTAGGATTTAATCTTTTTTTTCATGAACATGGTTTGGATATGTATTTAGCCAAGACAAAATATGGTACTAGTTATTTCTATGATCATTTTATTGTATTGGATGTTGTTCAGAGTTTCAATAATAAAAATATTTATTTTTCCTTATTTACGTCAACTTCTAATTGTGAGACTGATGTAAATACATGGCATGCTAGGCTTGTCCATATTGGCTAGCAAAGAATGAATCGCTTAGTCAAAGAAGGTCTTCTTGGCTCAATAGATAAAGTAGAATTATCTACTTGTGAATCTTGTCTAGCTGAAAAAACTGCGAGAAAATCATTTGGGAAAGGCATAAGAGCTGATACTCCATTGCAATTAATTCATTCTGACATTTGTGGTCCAATGAATGTAAAGGTGAAACTTCATCACTTTTATTGATGATTTTACTTGATTTAGTCATGTATATTTGATTTCTCACAAATCTGAAGCTTTGAGCTGCTTCATTAAGTTTATGAACTTAGTTGAGAATCAATTGGATAAAAAGATCAAAGCTTTAAGAATCGATTGAGGTAGAGAGTATTTGTCTGATGAGTTCAAACGATTGTATGATGAAAAAAGAATTCAAAGATAATTAACTACTCCCTACACTCCACAACAAAATGGTATTGCAGATGAAGACGAAATAGAACCTTGTTAGAAATGGTTAGGTCAATGAAGCACAAGCAAAATTGCCTATCACCTATTGGGTGATGTTTTGCTCACTGCTGTATTTGTACTTAATCGTGTCCTTTCTAAATCAGTTATAACTACGCCATATGAATTATGGACTAAACGAAAATCTGATTTGAGCATTTGAAGCTTTGAGGTTGTGTTGCTTTTATCCATAATCCTTTTCTCAATATGAAAAATTAAGTCCAAGGGGAAGAAAATGTATCTTTATACGATACTCTAAACAGTCTAAGGGTTATGTGTTCATAGGTGAACAAGATAGTAGCGCAGTAACTGAAGTTGAGTCACGTGATATTACATTCATAGAGAATGATTTTCTTAAGCATGGCGAAATAGGTCAAGACTTATCTCTTTATGAAATTACGAATTTAATCACTTTTGCTACAGACGTTCAAATGGATTTGAGTGAGAGTTATTTTAATGATAATGGATCAGTTTCTATTCCCACATATACACCACCTGAATCAAATCCTTTGGATATTGCTGGTCCGAGTGGGAGTAACTTACCAATTGATGAATCAATTTATCAATCTCAACCTCGATAAATAAGTCATCCACAAATTTTCCATCGTCAATTTGAGATCGAAGGAAAAGCATTTATAGTTACTCTAGATGACAAAGAGCCACGAAATATATATGAGGCTCTTACATGCCTCGCTAAAGAAAAATAGTTAAAAGCAATGGACGAGGAGATGGATTCAATGAAATCTAACCAACTGTGAGAATTGGTTGATCTACCTATCGGCCGAAAAACTATTAAAAATAAGTGAACTCTCAAAATCAAGCGTAAGGCCGATGGTAGTATCGAAAAATTTAACTCTCTCCTAGAAGTAAGGGGTACACACAACAGGAAGGAATTGATTATGAAGAAACATTTTCACTTGTTGCATGCTTTGCTTCAATAAGGCTAATTTTGTCAATAGTGACTATGTTGGATCTTAAATTGCATTAAATGAATGTGAAAATCACATTTCTCAATGGAGAACTAGAAGAGGAAATCTATATGGAACAACCTGTAGGTTTTGTAAAAAAGGCAAAGAACATAAAGTATATCGACTTCGTAGGTTAATTTATGGCCTTAAACAATCTTCTAGATAATGGTATTTACGTTTTTATAATGCGATCAAATCGTATGGATTCGTTATGATTCATGAAGATCATTGTGTGTACATTAAAAGATCCAAAGATAAGTTTGTCATCTTATCATTGTATGTAGATGACATACTTATAGCTGCAAGTGACAAGTATGTAAAAGAAATAAAAAAGTGTTTATCATCTACTTTTGAGATGAAAGACATGGGTGAAGCATCATACATCCTTGGAGTTAGGATTTTAAGAGATCGTTCGAAAAGATTGTTATCTCTTTCACAAGAATCTTACATTAAGAAAGTGTTTGAACGTTTTAAATATGCAAGATTGCAAACCCATAAATACTCCAATTTCTAAAAGTGAAGCTTTAAGCCAAAGGATGTATCCTCAGACTCCACAAGAGAAGGAACAAATGAAAAAGGTTCCTTATGCCAATGCAGTCGGAAGTCTAATGTATGCTATGATGTGTACTAGACCCGATATCTGTTATACCGTTGGGTTAGTTAGCCGATACCAATCCAGCCTAGGACAACAATATTGGAAAGCAGTTAAAAGGATATTGAGGTATCTTAAAGGCACAATTGACTATTTCTTATGTTATCAAGGAAATGATCTGCAACTCAAAGGCTACACTGATGTTGATTGGGGAGGAAATTTAAATGAAAGAAAATCAACCTCTGGATATATATTCTTGCTTAACAATGGCGTCATATTATGGAGTAGCAAGAAGCAGTTATGTATAGCCTTATCTATAATAGAAGCTGAATTCGTAGTACTTTCATATGTTATGCAAAAAGCTATTTGGCTTAAACATTTTCTGGTTTATTTGGATGTGTATAACAATGATGTTGAACTTGTCATAATCAATTGAGATAGTCAGGCTGCAATAGCTTACACAAAGGATCTAAAGCACCATAGAAAGACGAAACATATTGATATTAAATATAATTTTGTAAGAGACATGGTAGTACAAAAGGAAGTAAATGTGAAATACATATCTACGCATCAAATGATAGCAGATCCCTTAACAAAACTCATAGCATGTGATGCTTATGAAAGACATGTAAAGTCATTGAGTTTGCGTAGATGCTGATGTATTTATATATTTTTTTCAATCATGTTCATGTAAATTCACACTATTGAAGTTAATGTTGATTTATGCCTAATTTTTCATCTTTGTTGGTTCATATACATATAACTTTTATGTAGAGTACATAAGTTTTCTTAGGATAAAAAGTATGTCAGACAGATAAAAAGATTGGCCTATTCACACAGGCAATCGTCTCTATTGTCTAAGTGATAAGTAGAAATGAGATAATTATAAACTAATTATTATCAGAAGTGATGATAAAAGAGAGCTAAAAGTTTATAATGATAATGTCGTTTGTTAGTTTGTGTTTAATGATACGTGATTAAAATGAGTTAGTTTGTTTCTAATGCTAGATGTGAGTTTTGAAGAATAAAATAATTGAGTAGATATGTGAACTCAAAGTTAGACATGAGTTATCTGAACTATCATCTGCATAGTATTTAATTTATGAAAGACATATGTTCCATGGAAAAAGGAGTCGGTACTATGATATATGTTTTATACCATGTATGCATATAGTGATCCATAAGGGAGATACAAGTTTAGTCTCTACTTGTTATCGTGTGAAGCCCAGGAAATTATAAGTAATTTTTCATATTCCACACTCATGACTTTAATTAGTTTCTTGAGATTCAATTTGGTGTTTTCTATCTTAGTATATTGCCAAGAGATCATGTTTGATTCGGTCTGGCGGGACATCTCTAGAAAAGCATATCACGTTGAGATTAAGAAATTCTTGAAATGATAAAGATCATTGAGTATTATCACATTAATTATGTTCATTGACCGGTCCTTTATGTCTGTCTTTGAGACGAGAACATAATGATGAACTCCAAATTAATATAAAGAGATTATGAGAAATATGAATGTGATAAATAATCTAGGGTACTACATACTATAATTTACTCTAAGTTTCATTGATCGAGATGCTATATATTTCTAACAGATGTCTAGCGATGAAGCTCTCGAAGTATGCACTGGTCACACGGTCTAGTCGTAGTGTATAAAAGTTACAAAATAAGAATGAGAGTTGACCCACTATGTGTGAGTGAGAGATGAAGAAAACTGGATCGGATTACACATGTGGGTCAATCCGAATTCATATTAACAGATAAATAATATGTGATTATTTATATATTTATATTAATAAATAAAGGGGAAGAGACACAACTATTGAAAGAGTTGTGTTCCTTTAGATTTATATATGTGCTCTCTTGTAAAAAATAAGACACACTCTTTTCTGTAGAAAAGAAAAATAACAAAAAAGAAAAACTCTTCTCCTTCTTCCTTCTCTCAAGTTTTTGTGTGAAAAGATTTTTAGAAGATTCTTCCCGATATTAAGAATAAACTTTTGTAACATGTATGCGATTATAGACTGTGGCTATTTCGGTGTAGTTCGTGTTTTTATTAACATGTGATTGCACTATTAGACTAGTGAAATAATATTCAATGATCTTGCCAACTGTGTGTTTGAGCATATCCTTCAAGGATAAACAGTAGGTGCTTTAAGATTCTTCCGCGTGTATTGTCTCCACTCTCATCTATCTCTCTCGGATTTCTCATGATTTGACGTCAATCATTCCTTCGGCTTTAGTACATATTATATTTTATATTTTATTTTTTTATTTTTCTGATTATGTTTGATCTTTGTTATTAATACTTTATTCTTTCTATTTCAGAAGTAAAGTAATTGGTCCTGCGACAATCTGAGTTCTCTAACTTTTTTTAGGTTTTTTGTCCTCATATTGATTAGTAAATACATAACTCTAAATTTGAAATCCGTTGTAGACTGTAGTTTGTCACATTGGTTTCATGCTACATAATTTTGTTTTCAGTTGAGAGTATCTATGTGCTTTGGTCTGCAGGTGTTTGAGAAAATTTCTCAACGAATCAGACTTTCGTTAAATTTTTATTCTGTTATGGGTTTAATTTGTTTCATCTCTTGGTGGTTGAGTTGTATGTTCTATTCTCTAAATTACTCATGGACAGAACACTATGCACCAATGAATTAGGTGAAGAGTAAAAAGATGGCACAAGAAGAAGTGAGAAAAGGACCATGGACTTGTCTTGGACATGAAATCCTATATTTCATGGAGCAATGAAATCCTATATTCTATGTAGCAATTTCTAACTCCTTTTTTTGTATACAATTTTGTTTTTGGTTGTATAAATAGGTTTGAGAAGAACAAGAAAGAGCTTGCAGGTTATGTTGGGTGATTACTTACATGCTGGTCTCAAATGAGGAAAAATGACTCCTTAAGAGAAATACCTTACGCTTGAACTCCACTCTAAATGGGGGAATAGGTTTGACTACTTTCCAACTTCTTTTTAAATATGATCATTGTTAATGGGTGAAAATCTTTTATATCCCTTGACTTTTAAAAAAAAATCAAACACTTTTTGATTTTGAGCAATAATCATTTTTCCCCTTTTATTTTATGCAATATCGATTTTTACCCTTAACATTTCAATCTTCCATTACGTAATATCTTTTTATATTATATATATTTCTTTTTCTTAATCTAGGTGTTTACTATTTTTTAAAATTCATTAACATTATTAGTAAAATAATTTTTTTATAATTAATCACAAATTCTAATGCTATTATTTATGTGATTGATATTTTTATATTATAGCATGTATGTATAATTGTAATTATGTATATAGATGCATGTTTTAATTCTCTCTATTCTCTAATGTCTATATATAGATAACCAAGCATGCAACACATGAACTTAAAACATGTCGAAGGCTTATGAGCCTATATTTGAGAGTTCTATCAACGTCACGCATGTTCAGATATTTTATTTAATTTGAAATTTGATAAAAAGTTATTTTTATTGCATTCCTAAAGTATCTTAAATATTTATGAAACATTGTTTAATTTTGATATATGTACATCCACATTTATTTTATAAGAGTTTTATTATTTATTAATATTTTAATGAAGATAGTAAATTTAATTATGTTGAAAACTTATTACATTATATATGGTAGGTTTTATTCGAGAAGATATATAATTAATCAAGCATGCAACACATGAACTTAAAACAGAGATTCACGTAATACTGAAGAAACATATAAATCAACTAGATTCACGGGCTCAATATATGATACTTCATCTATTTTAATTTATGTGATACAGATAAAATTTGAACAGTCAATTAAATTTATTATATATATTTTTAAATATTTTAAGCTATTAAATATTGTGATTTATAGTACTTTTTAATCATTTTCAAATAATATATGTTACTCCCTCTGTCCCAATGTATGTGGCACCGATAAAATTTGGAGAGTAAATCACATTTCTTATATGGTTTTTAAATATTTTTAGTTATTAATTATTGTGTTATTCCCTCTACCCCAATTTATATGATACTGATTGAATTTCGAGAGTCAACTAAATTTTTTATATGTTTTTAAAATAATTTTAAGTTATTGATTATTGTGATTTATAATACTTTTTAAGTAATTTTTAAAACATAAATTAAAATAAAGATTTCTAAATTTTTGAAAGTGGGACTCACCCTTGACGGCAAGCACACAGCTCAAGCAGACATGTCGTCCATGAGCGGTGTGTTGTAGCCTCGTATATATAGTAAGAATTAAGATGATGGAATGAAACATATGGCAAAAAAGTCGAGATACAAATTAAGGGTGTCAATGGGCCGGATTGGGATGGATCGGTTCAATGAAAAATGGATCCGACCGAATTAAAAATCGGGTTGGATTTCGAGTTGTGCGAATCGAGTTCAACCGGTTCGGGATGAAGTGGGTTAGAAATGATCCGTATGGATCTGGGCCATACCAAGTGTAACAACCGGGTCCGTCGTTACGGGTAGTCCGATCGTACCAAGTTTTAGAGTTAGAAAACTCTGGATTTGGGGGTTTGAAATTCTGGGCTAGGCTAGTCTCGGCCGATTTTGGGGTGAAGTGGAATCTAGGGTAATCCGCGTAAGGATTGGGTTGGATGTCTTGTGTTGAGCTAGTTTTCCTCGTAGCTAACACATAGAGGAGTCCGGGGGAATTTTCGGAATCGAATTCGGGTAAGTAGAACTTCCAGAATCGTGATTGACGTGAAGGGGTTGTTTGTGATCATCGGGGGAAGCAAGTATGTTGTAAAATAGGCAAATTTTGGAGATTTTCGAACTTTCTATCTGTGACGAGCGCAACGGCTCCGCCACAGCGACCTCTGCTGTAGCTGAGAAATTACTTCTACAGTGGAAGTCAACGTCGGTCAGTCTCCGCCATAGCGGACGACTCCGCTACGGCGGTACCGCTATAGCGGAGTGGACCGCTATAGCGGAGCGTGACGGGATTTAATGCAGAAACATTCCCCAAAACGTTCAGTTTTTACAATTCCAATTTAGGAGAAAGGCAAGGCGATTCCAGGCGATTTTTCTCCGTTTTCCATTGTTTTTCTTTCCTAAGGTAAGGTTTCTACTCCCCAATCTCCGTACTACTTTTTCTACGCAGTAGAATTGCTAGGAGGGAACTTGGGGAAAGGTTGGAATAGCCTAGGGATGGTGGAATCCGGGAAAGAAGGGGGATTCTAGGCATGAAAGTTCTTGGGTATTGTTAAAAGTAAAGTTTTATAATCACATATTGCTAAATTCTCTATTTTTATCCATGAAAATGATAGAACTAGGGAAATTAATGGCGAAAAGCCCGGGGAAAAGGGTGATATGATCATGGTTGGTCTGGAGTTTGGGATTGAGTGTAATCTGGGTAATACGCAGACCTTGTTTTTTAATTCAAGTACTTGTATATTATTTTAGACAAATAACGAGAAAGGAATCCAGAACACGGGAAAGCTCGAGTTGAGTAGAGCTTAAATCATTTCGAGGTAGGTGATGACTTACGATTCCTGTGAATGTTGTATGTTCTTGTACTCCTATCTAAGTGTTTGTATGAATTGCATGACTTAGAGGAATTGTGTAGAATGTCTAAGGGGTCTTGTTTTACAGTCTGTGAATTGAACGGTGTGTTGCTTGTTGATTTACAAGTTATTTGTTCATTATTTTGACTGTGGATTGTTGACATTTGGTTAGCTCGGGTACCACGCCTAGTACATGTATACTAACGGTTGGCTCGGGTACCACGCCTGGTACGGGTATAACAAATAATTGGCACGGGTACCACGCCTGGTACGAATTACAATGGTTGGCGCGGGTACCACGCCTGGTACGAATTACTAACGGTTGGCTCGGGCACCACGCCTGATACGGGTTTATTTTACTGCATCATGGCATTGATATTGTTGCATTGCATTGACTGTTATTGGTTCCTTGAGTGGACCGGGTATTTTTATTGAATTATGATATTCATTGATGGTCCTTGAGTGACCGGGAATCCTGTTATAATTATTGAGTTAGTCTTGGATTAGGCCGGGTTGTCTGTTGAACACTTAAGTTTTGTTTAGAAGGGATCCCAGGGTGGGTCCGGGCTAGGCAAAAAAGATAGTTTATTGAATTATGTGATTGTAGTTTAGAGTTATAAGAAGGTGAATTTCATGTGGGAACAAGCTAGATAGAGACTGACAGTCTAGGGGAGCCTATTGACTTGTTGCATATTTTCTGTACTGGTACTTGATTTGTTGTACTGAATTATACATTGTTTATTTGAAACTGGTTGATGATGCTACCAGTACACAATGGTGGTGTACTGATACGGCACTTGCCTTTTTTTTCTTGTGAGTACATGCAATCTTCCAGCGGTTGAGACGCGACCTCATCTGTAGTACCAGCGTTCCAGACTTCAAGGGTGAGCCTCTTGATCGAGCTGCCTTGAATCTATCCTTAGTGTTGTAGCCCATTTATTTCGGGCTTAGACTATTTCCTTATATTTTTGGGGTTGCATCCCCGTGCTCTAGATATTAGTAGATGTTTGGTACTATGACTTTCAAATTCTAGGGGTAATTTTTGCAGGTTTATATTAATGAAGTTGATTTATTGTTATTGAACTGCTAGTTTACTTTTATGCACTGTTTTTGAGCTGTTAGAACGATTAAGTTTGGGGAAGTGATGGTTCACTCACCCAGGGGTTGGGTGAGTGCCACTCACGGCGGTCTGGGTTGGTTACAAAGATGGTATCAGAGCCCTAGGTTCATTGATCTCGTCGTACCAAACAGGTCTAGTAGTGTCTTGCAGAACGGTGCGGAGACGTCCGTACATCTCCTCGAGAGGCTATAGGACTTTAGGAAACTATCTCTTCTTTCTTTTCTTCGTGCTATAACTTGATTCCAATCGGTATCTGGTGATACAAATTGGTATCTAACCTCATTCACTCTTCTGTCCGCAGATGGTTAACACAAGAAACAACGGAGCTAGAGCAGCGGTCCCAGTAGCGGGCTCGGCTGTCCGTGGTAGAGGCAGGGGAAGGGGCAGGGGACGAGGTAGAGCCGCACCCGCCAGGGGTGGAGCTCGAGCGGCTGCTGGAGAGCGTGAAGTGACCCCTCCCCTACCTCAGAAACATGTTGAGGAAGACGTAGAAGTTGTGGCTGAAGATGGTGAGGCACAGGAGGAGGCGACACCGGCTGGGGGTGCAGGCCTCCCTACTATGACGCCAGAAGCTTTTCATCAGGCTTGGAATATTTTGAGTGGGTTGGTTGGTACTGGAGCCATACCCGCAGCTTTTGCAAACCAGGACTTGGACCCTAAGCCAACAGCTACTACAACACCTAGGATGGATGCAACTTCGAGCACGAATAACTTCTTCAGGCCAATGCTAGGCTCAGTGATGACAGGGAATGAGCATGAGATGCTGACCAAGTTTCTCAAGCTGAAGCCTCCTACATTCCAGGGTACTGATAGAGAGGGTGCTTATGAGTTCATCTTGGATTGCTATGAGAGGTTGCACAAGTTGGGTATTGTACGCCAGCATGGGGTTGAGTTTGTCACATTTCAGCTGCAGGGTGATGCCAAGCAGTGGTGGAGGTCTCATGTGGAGTGCCAGTCTTCTGTTCTACCCCCATTTACTTGGGAACAGTTCCACGCTTTGTTTTTAGAGAAGTACGTACCCCATACTTTGAGGGATCGGAAGAAAGATGAGTTCTTGAACTTGGAGTAGGGTAGCATGTCAGTCTCTGCTTATGAGGCTAAGTTTTACGCCTTGTCTTGTTTTGCCACACAGCTGTTGGGTTTCGAGAAGGAACGGGTCCGGCTGTTTGTGAAAGGTTTGAATACTGAGCTACAGGTACTGTCAGTGCATATGACTTATTCAAGAAAGGGCTTTAATGATGTGGTGGATTATGTTAAGCTACTTGAGGGAGTCAGGCAGACGGCGCAGGCTAAGGCATTAGCCAAGAAGCCCCAGAATGAGGGAAATTATGGTGGCTCACATTCCAGGGATCATAATCAGCAGGTATACTCAGTCTGTCCTATCCAGTCAGCTCTGCCAGCTGCTACAGGTGGTCATCAGGGAGCTCATAATCAGCCTTCATCTCCTAGAGGCCAGGGAGCGTCGTATACATCAGCTAGCAGGCCTATACTTGACTGTGGTTGCTTCCATTGTGGTGATCTGGGTCATTTTAAGAGGAAGTGCCCACTCAGGCAGACAGTTAATCAGGGTCAGCAGCAGCCTAGAGCGGTGGTCCCGGCAGGTAGAGGTGGTAATGCTAGAGGTCATCCACAGGGTGGGCGAGGGAATTTTCAAGGAGGCCGGGGCGACAGAGGGAACGCCGGCGCGGGCAGGGGTGCAGCGTAGCCAGTCCGGGATGTTTCCAGATTGATGATCGGGCTCATTGCTATGCATTTCCAGGGAGAACTGAGGCGGAAGCCTCAGATGCTGTGATCACAGGTACTATTCTTGTCTGCGATAAAATGGCTTCAGTATTATTTGACCCAGGTTCTACATATTCTTATGTATCTGTGAGTTTTGCGTTGAGTCTGGAATTGACTTGTGATATCCTTGATTCTTCTATTCATGTTTCTACCCCGATTGGAGAGTTTGTGATTGTGACTCATATTTATCGTGACTGTTCTGTTGTGTTTGTGGGGTTGCATACTTGGGTAGACTTAGTAATCCACTGATTTTGATATTATCTGGGCATGACCTGGCTGTCCTCTTATCATGCTGTATTGAACTGTAACACCAAGACCGTGGCTCTAGAGATTCCGGGTAAGAATAGACTAGAGTGGGAAGGTGTGTACAGACCTAAGCCAGTTAAGGTCATATCGTTTGTTCGGTCTAGGAAGCTAGTGGGAAGGGGGTGCCTAGCCGTCTTGGCTCATCTCCGGGATGATAGTATGAAGTCTCCATCTATTGAGTCAGTTCCGATGGTTTCTGAATTTCTAGAGGTGTTTCCAGCGGATTTGCCTGGTATGCCTCCGAATAGGGATATACACTTTTGTATTGATTTGGAGCCAGACACTCGCCCCATTTCTATTCCTCCGTATCGTATGGATCCGGCAGAGTTAAGGGAACTTAAAACTCAGCTGCAGGAACTCCTAGATAAGGGATTTATCCGTCCAGTGCTTCGCCTTGGGGTGCTCCTATTTTGTTTGTAAAGAAAAAGGATGGTAGTGTGCGGATGTGCATAGACTATAGGCAGTTGAACAAGGTGACCATCCGGAATAAGTACCCTCTACCCCGCATTGATGATTTGTTTGACCAGCTTCAGGGTGCCTCGGTGTTTTTGAAAATTGACTTGAGATCGGGGTACCATCAGTTGAGGATTAGGCCTGAGGACATTCCTAAGACTGCTTTTCAGACTCGGTATGGGCATTACGAATTCCTAGTAATGTCGTTTGGCTTGACCAATGCACCGGCAACATTCATGAGTTTGATGAATGGGGTATTTAAGTCATATTTGGATTCCTTCGTGATTGTGTTTATCAATGATATTTTGATTTACTCCAAGAGTAGGGAGGAGCATGCTAGTCATCTCCGTATTGTGTTGGACATCTTGAAATGCCAGAAGCTTTATGCGAAGTTCTCCAAGTGTGAATTTTAGTTGACTTCAGTTGCGTTCTTGGGGCATGCAGTGTCAGGAAAGGGAGTGATGGTAGACCCCTAGAAAATTGGAGCAGTCAAGATTTGGGTCGGCCTAGCTCTATGACTGAGGTGAGGAGTTTTGTTGGACTTGCAGGGTACTACCGGAGGTTTGTTAAGGATTTTGCGTCTATTGCTACTCACCTGACCAGACTGACACAGAAAGAAGTACCGTTTGTGTGGTCCGATAAGTGCGAGGAGAGCTTCCAAAAGCTCAAGACACTTCTGACCACGGCTCCTATATTGTCCTTGCCGGTTGAAGGTAAAGACTTTATTATTTACTGTGATGCTTCACGTTCTGGTTTGGGTATTGTGTTGATGCAGGATAGAAATGTGATAGCCTATGCATCTAGGCAGTTGAAGGTGCATGCGAGGAACTACCCTACTCACGACTTAGAATTGGCAGCAGTGGTCTTTGCACTCAAAATTTGGAGACATTATCTCTATAGTGTCAAGTGTGAGGTATTCACCGATCATCGTAGTCTGCAGCATGTGTTCACTCAGAAGTATTTGAATTTGAGGCAGGAAAGGTGGATGGAGCTATTGAAGGACTATAATTTGACCATTCAATATCATCCGAGTAAGGCTAATATGGTGGCAGACGCATTGAGCCGGAAAACAGTTAGCATGGCTAGTTTAACTTGTTTAGGGGTGTCCAAACGACCACTAGCAAGGGAAATTCGGGCCTTGGAGGCCAAGTTTATGTACTTGGATGTTTCAGAATAGGGTGGATTGTTGCCGGCATTTAGGTCAAGGCCACCTTCATAAAGGAAATAAAGGCCAAACAATTTCAGGATCCAAAACTGAGTAAGCTTTGAGGTAAGGTAATATCCGGGGAATCCAGGGATGTCACTATAGACTCTGGTGGAGTACTAAATTTCAGAGGAAGGATTTGTGTTCCTCGGGTTGATGATATGATTCAGAAAATCTTGGCAGAAGCTCATGGTTTGTGGTACTCAATTCATCCGGGTGTGACTAAAGGAACTTAAGACAGCGTTACTGGTGGCCCGGGATGAAAAAGGACATAGTCAATTTTGTATCCAAGTGTCAGAATTGCCAGCAGGTAAAGTTTGAGCACCAGAGACCTACAGGACTACTTCAGAAGATGCCTATTCCAGAGTGAAAGTGGGAAAGGATAGCCATGGACTTTGTGGTGGGTCTTCCCAAGACATTGGGAAAGTATGACTCAATTTGGGTCATTGTTGACAGGCTGACCAAGTCCGCTCATTTCATTTCGGTCAGGGTAGATTATAATTCGCAGTAATTGGCTAAGATCTACGTGAAAGAGGTTGTGAGATTGCATAAGGTGCCACTGTCCATCATTTCAGACAGGGGTACGCAGTTCACTTCTAAATTTTGGGGTAAGCTACATGAAGAGTTGGGTACACAACTCGCTTTTAGCACCGCCTTCCAGGCTCAGACTGATGGTCAGTCGGAGAGGACGATCCAGGTGTTGGAGAACATGCTGAGAGCATGTGTGATGGACTTTGGGGGTCATTAGGACCAGTTTCTACCATTGTGCGAGTTCTCATACAATGATAGTTATCACTCCAGCATTGACATGGCACCAATCAAAGCGTTGTATGGGAGGAGTTGCAGATCACCGATTGGGTGGTTTGAGGAAGGCGATGTACAGCCTTGGGGAGTGGAATTGGTAAAGGAAGCACATGAAAAGGTAAGGAGCATTCAGGCCAAGTTGATGGCTGCCCAAAGCAGGAAGAAGGAGTATGCAGATCGCAAGGTCCAGTACATGGAATTTCAGGTTGGTGAACATGTATTGTTGAAAGTGTCACCAATGAAGGGAGTTATGCGGTTTGGTAAGAAGGGCAAGCTTAGCCCTCGGTTCATCGGTCTGTTTGAGGTTCTTGAGATTGTGGGGCCAGTGGCTTACAAGTTAGCACTGTCGCCCAATTTGTCGGGTGTCCATCCGGTATTCCATGTATCCATACTTAAGCGATACCATGAGGATGGAGACTACATCATCAAGTGGGATGAGGTACTTTTCGATAAGGATCTTCGTTATGAAGAGAAACCAGTCTTGATTCTTACTCGGGATGTACGGAGGTTAAGGACATAGGTGATTGATATGGTAAAGGTTCAGTGGAAGCATCATCCGGTTGAGGAAGCCACTTGGGAAACTGAGAAGGACATGCGGGATAAGTACCCTCAATTATTTGAGAATTTAGGTACTACACTATCTTCCCTTTATTTTTCGTAATTTTGGGTTTGATCATTCTGGGATGAATGATGGGTAAATTGGTATCTGTTGTAAAGACCGGGTCCATTATTAGGGGTAGTCCGATTGTGCCAAGTTTTAGAGTTAGAAAACTCCAGATTTGGGGGTTTAAAACTCTAGGCTAGGCTAGTCTCGACCGATTTTGGGGTGAGATGGAGTCTAGGGAAATCTGGGTAAGGATTGAGTTGGATGTCTTGTGTTGAACTAGTTTTTCTCGTAGCTAACACATAGAGGAGTCCGAGGGACTTTTCGGAATCGAATTCGTTTAAGTAGAACTTTCGGAATCGTGATTGACGTGAAGGGGTTATTTCTGATCGTCGTGGAAAGAAAGTGTGTTGTAAAATGGGTAAATTTTGGAGATTTCTGAACTTTATGTCCGTGACAAGCACAACGGCTCCGCCATAGCGACCTCCGCTATAGCGGAGAATTTACCGCTACAATGGAAGTCAACGTCGGTCAGTCTCCACCATAGCGGACGACTCCGTTATGGTGGTACCACTACAGCAGAGCGTATCGCTATAGCGGAGCAGACCGCTATAGTGGAGCGTGACAAGATTTAATGCAGAAACATTCTCCAAAAGGTTCAGTTTTCACAATTCCATTTTGGGAGAAGGGCAAGGCGATTTCAGGCGATTTTCCTCCATTTTCCATTATTTTTCTTTCCTAAGGTAAGGTTTCTACTCCCCAATCTTCGTACTATTTTTCCTATATGGTAGAAGTGCTAGGAGGAAACTTGGAGAAAGGTTGGAATAACCTAGGGATGATGGAATCCGGGGAAGAAGGGGGATTCTAGGCATGGAAGTACTTGGGTATTGTTAAAAGTAAGGTTTTATGATCACATATTGCTAAATTCTCTATTTTTATCCATGAAAATGATAGAACTAGGAAAATTAATGGCGAAAAGCCCGAGAAAAAGGGTGGTATGATCATGGTTGGTCTGGAGTTTGCGATTGGGTGTAATTCGGGTAATATGCAGACCTTGTTTGTTAATTCAAGTACTTGTATGTTGTTTTAGACCAAGAACGAGAAAGGAATCCAAAACACGGGAAAGCTCGGGTTGAGTAGAGCTTGGATTATTTTGAGGTAGGTGATGGCTTACGATTCCTGTGAATGTTGTATGTTCTTGTACTCTTATCTAAGTGTTTGTATGAATTGCATGACTTAGAGGAATTATGTAGAATGTCTAAGGGGTCCTGTTTTACGGTTTGTGAATTGAATGGTGTATTGCTTGTTTGTTTACAAGTTGTTTGTTCATTATTTTGTCTGTGGATTGTTGACATTCGGTTGGCTCGGGTACAACGCCTGGTACAGGTATACTAATGATTGGCTAGGGTATTACGCGTGGTACGGATATAACAAATGGTTGGCACGGATACCACGCTTGGTACGAATTATAATGGTTGGCACGGGTACCACGCCTGGTACGAATTACAATGGTTGGCATGGGTACCACGCCTGGTACGAATTACTAACGGTTAGCTCGGGTATCATGCCTGGTACAGATTTATTTTACTACATCATGGCATTGATATTGTTGCATTGCATTGACTGTTATTGGTTCCATGAGTGGACCGGGTATTTTTATTGAATTGTGATATTCATTGATGGTCCTTGAGTGACCGAGAATCCTGTTATAATTGTTGAGTTGGTCTTGGATTAGGTCGGGTTGTCTGTTGAACATTTAGGTGTTGTTTAGAAGGGACCCCAGTGTGGGTCTGGGCTAGGCAAAAAGAATAGTTTATTGAATTATGTGATTGTGGTTTAGAGTTATAAGAAGGTGGATTTCATGTGGGAACAAGCTAGGTAGAGACTGACAGTGTAGGGGAGCCTATTAACTTGATGCATGTTTTCTGTACTGGTACTTAATTTTTTGTACTGAATTATACACTATTTACTTGGAACTGGTTGATGATCCTACCAGTACACATTGATGGTGTACTGATACTGCACTTGTTTTTTCTTCTTGTGAGTACAGGCAATCTTCCAACTGCTGAGATGCGACCTCATCTGTAGTACCAGCGTTCCAGACTTCAAGGGTGAGCCGCTTGATCGAGCTGCCTTGAATCTATCCTTAGTGTTGTATCCCATTTGTTTTGGGCTTAAACTATTTTCTTATATTTTTGGGGTTGCATCCTCGTGCTCTAGATATTGGTAGATGTTTGGTACTGCGACTTTCAGATTCTAGGGGGTAATTTCCGCAGGTTTATATTAATGAAGTTGATTTATTGTTATTGAACTGCTAGTTTACTTTTATGCACCGATTTTGAGCTGTTAGAACGATTAAGTTCAGGGAAGTGATGGTTCGCTCACCCGGGGGTTGGGTGAGTGCCACTCATGGTAGTCTGGGTCGTGACACCAAGCTGGTCCGGGCCAGGTTTTAACAAAATATATTATTTTTAAAAAAAAATTATTAATTAAATACAAACTTAAAGTCTTAAACGGTTACATATTTTTTAGTAAGCAATACTCAATACTTTAAAAAACTTCTAGAAGTATATTTTATTAAATATAAATTTTTAGTTAATAATTAATGCTTAATATTTATGTCCTAATTCTTGTTAGTTATTACTTATTAGTTATTAATAAGTGTCCAACGATAATAATGTTTATAGACTATAAGTGTAACCGAGTTGACCGGTCCGGATCGAACTGGATTAACCAGTACTATTCATGATTTGTCAGTACCGGGCTAACCAATTCTAGGTCCCGAATTGAAAAAAGTAAATCGGCCGGTACCGATCCCGATAGGTAGAACAACCAGCCCAGCCCCCTTTACATCGATTTAGTCTGGTCCAAGCTAAAATCAAATTGGTTCGATTTGATTTCGTATTGACCCGGCCCGATTGACAGGCTTAATACAAACTAGCAAGATAAAAAGAAACAAAATAAAATCGCAAGTGGGAAATGGACCTTAGAGACTAGTAAAGCTTTTTTGGTTGAATAGATCCCTAAAAATGGGTACGTCAACTTGAAATCATGAGATATCAATGCCGGAAAGCTTGAATCAAACAAAGTCATCGATTAGAGGTACAAAAAAGCGACTTCGAGTCAAAGGATTAGAGCGTGCGTTAGACTGCTCTTCTGTATGGCTGCTTAACTCCTTAAGTTTTTACTCTCCCTTTTTTCTCGGGGTGTGGATGGTAAGAAGAGAAAAACAAAAGACGTTGGGAGGGAGGGAGCCAAAATAGTAAAAAAATGATTTTGGGCTGATTTTTAGTGGATTGTGGTCTGATATTAACGAATATTAATGGTACAATTTGGAGAAGAAAGGAAAAATAATATATAAGTAAGAGAAAATAATAGAAGGTCAAAAGAGAGAATATGCAAATATATGGAATGAATACTAGAAGAATAAGGAAAATATGGTAAAAGACGGGAAGGAAATTATGGAGTTGCCGGAGGAAAATTTACCCTCTCCGTTCAAATTAATTTTGAACTTCTATATTCATTTTCCCTTCGATTGTGATGGTAAAAAAAAAGAGAAAAGACATCAAAACATTGTTAAACTTGTTCGATAAATTATCCGTAAATCTTTAATTTTACGGACATTTATTTATCCCCTTAACAACTTTAAAGTGAATTTAATACGTCCTCTAACAAAGAAAGTGTTTTCACCCTCTCAAACTCGCATGAAAAGGAGAAAAAGAAATAAAAAATTGACCAGATCTCAATTTTATTTATTTTTTAATCTTTTTTTCTCTTTCCACCTTCTTCTTCTTCTTCTTCTTCTTCTTCACAATCACATTATGCCACCCACCAGCCACCTCCTTTGTTCCTCTTCCTCCATCACAATTTTCAAACTGGCTCTTTCATCCACCCGAATAAAGAACAAAAAAATACACTCTATTTTTCTTGGCATAGGACAAAGAGCTTGTCGGATATGGCTATTGCAGTTGTTAAAGGCTTCGAGGAGGGTGTTCAAATCGCCTCTCCACACACCACTATCCATCCATTCCTCACCACCATTTCAATCTCCTGTCACTTTCTTTAATTTCATAAGAAATTTATTTTCGTATAATTCTTGTGGTCGAATTTTCGGTTGACATATTTAGTTTTGTTGATGGATGTTGTCAAATTGACAGCAATGATGAAGTATTTTGGAGTTGATATCAGTGGCGGTGGTGAAAATTATGAAATTGACGGTGGTGAAGATGATGCTGGTGGTGGTGAATTGCTATTAGGCGAGGGGTATTGTGAAGTTGATGGCTATGGTAATGGTGTTAGTAGTGGTGGTGAGCTTGTGAATTTGACGATGGCAGTAATGAAGAGGACGAGGAATAGAGTGAGGTGTAGTTGGCGGTGAATTTGTAAAATCGTCGGCGGTGAATTGTTAAGGACGAAGGAGCAAGTTTAGGATTATTTTGTAAGAATGAGAATGTATTAAAAAAGTAAATTTTAATCCTATTAATGCATTGGTAAATGTTAGAAGAAGAGAAGAGTTTTTTTTTAAAAAAAAAAGACCTTGAAACTAAAGAAGAACTATGGCTGCTGGATCATTTTCTTCGTCGGTCATTATGGATTTGGGGTTGGAGATGGGGAATTGGAGAAGATGGATTTGGGAGGGAAATTGAAAAAATATGGTGAAAGACCAAAAAATCCTTAATAATTCCTATTTTAATGAGGTGGTAGAGACATTTTAGTAAATTAAAAAATGGAGAGGATGCTAACATACTACCTTCAGATATATAATTCATTAAATGATGTGGACCAATTAAAATGCGTGTGGTTCAATACTACTCAGCCTTGACCTGGGTTGAGCTGCGAATGGTTGAAAATAATTTACTTTAAAGTTCTTAAGGGGGTAAATAGATGCCCGTGAAGTTAAAGGTCTAATGTAAATTTATCGAACAAGTTTAAGGGTGTTTTGATGTCTTTTCTAAAAAAAAAATTCACTTCATACTACTCATTTTCATACGTCTTTTCACCCTTTGGTAGGTATAATTTGGAAGGGTAAAAAACTGATCGATGGCGTCCCCAAGATACTAGACTTGCTTTGTTTTCATGTATTTTCTGTTTTTCTTTTCCTATTTTTTTTTATCCCCAAAAATAAATAAAAATTAATCGATGGCAAGATTTTTTATTTTTTTCATAGTATGTTAGTATATATGGTGATATGACTATTTAGAATAGATGATTTTCACATTTTCAATTTATAATTCTTATGCAGATTCATGAATCCCTAAAATAATAGAGATAGCATGTTGTATGTCTTTATTCACGATATTATCACTTTTTGATCTCTTTTTTAGTTTTTACTATGAATTTGACTCGCAAAAAATTTCACAAAGAATGTTAAGAACATAAAGTTTACATAATTTATTTCCTTAGTTAATTAAATTATAAAACTATTTAGTTAAATATGATCTATATCTATGTCTATTTATATATATTATTATGTATATTTGAAAGAAAAATACAACCTATCTATTGATTGATAGAAGTTATCTACTATCAACATTTTTTAACAAATTTATATTTGAATTGTGAAAAAAAAGAATCATGCATTTAATCAATTTTAATGATCAAAATTAATGGATTAATTAACACCATTTATGGATGAACTCAATCCAATAACTATTTCCAACAATATCCCAAGAAGAGCCAATGTTTAACCTATGTTGGTGCATCATCACCATCATTAATCTTCTTTCTTTACTAGTTTTCCTACTCATCATCAAAATTAAAGCTTGGACAAAAGATAATAACTCACCAACAAATAGAAGAAAACAAAGGCTAGGAAGTGATGGAGATAAGGATAAAGCTGACATGGAATAACATACCACCCTTTTATCAAAATTGACTAAGGGAGATAGGAACATTATCTCTTTAAATTAAAGAAATAATAAATTTTTAGTTAGGCTTTGTTTATCTCACTTTTGTTCGCTTCCTGCTGCTCCTGCTAATGCTATTGCTACCTCCTCCTTTGCTCCTTCGATACGTGCCTGGTCGAAATCTTGCTTTATTTATATTCTTACTGAAAAGGTCATACTTCTGCTCTCTTTCTTTCATCAGCTATTTTGACTATGAGAAAGCTTTTCATCAGATAGTCTTTAGTTGTTTTTGTAGGCCGAACATCTTTTGAATATGTCATTACATTATATGTATTCGCTTTTCTATTTTTTTTTATGTTCCTGCTCGTGCCTCGATAGAGAATGGGCATGACTCCCCCTCTCCCCTCGCAATTTCGTAATCCAATTTTGCAATGTCTAAGTGACCTTTGGATACAAATCACGAGAATGTGTATTTGTTCTCAAATCTGTCATTGAGAGGAAAAGGATTAAATCCTTTTAAGAAATAAAGTTTTTGATTGGAATACGAATCAAACCAAAGGACCCTGGTCCTGATCGAACCAGAGATTCTGACAACCAAGGGAATCGGCAGAAAGAGATGGGTCGGATACTGAAATCTGCAGAAAAATCCTGACTTGTAGTTATTTATCATTCAATGAATGACTGATAAAGGAGCCATTGATATTAATCTAATCCCCAACAAGGTATGATGAGGGGACCTGATTAGGCTCTTTGATATTCCTGGTATAGTAGATGCTATCACACATATAATCATACTCAATTTGATGGAATTGTTTGATCTCAATTAATTCTTCAAAAATATATTCTATTACCTTCATTGATATAGCAAAAGATATCGGGCGTATGTTATTCTTGAAATTTCCTGAATGGTAAATACGCCGCTCGGGCATACTATGTGTAATGATTCCCCCATTCACGATAAATAATAAATAAAAAGATAAAAAGAAAAGTCATTCCATTTCGACAAAAGACCCACACCCAAGTTCCATAGCAAGTTAGAAAGATTGAGAAAAAGATTGAGAAAGAGAACCAAAAGCTATGGAAATTAGGCTGAAAAGGGGTTAGCTAGGGGGGAAATTAAACCTTGGTTGAGAAATTAACTAAGTGCACTGCAGTGCCCTGAAGCTGAGCCGTGATGATGACTAGTTAACAACTTCAGTTAATTCTCAATTAGTCAATTAGTCTGTTGAGTTAGTTAGAGTTAGCAGAGTCAGTTATACTTTAATTAAGTAGATTGCCAGCTGTCAATTACGAGTCGGTTACACTTGTATATATAGAAGTGAGGTCTGTACATTTTGAAGCTAAGAAAAGATATTTTCAATTCCACAATTGTCTTCTAGAAGCTTCTTTCATTTTCTTCTCTCAATTCGTTCTTCTGTTCATCTGCATGATGAACTTTAACATGGTATCAGAGCTATAATAGACTGAATCCAAAGATTTTCTTCACGGATTTGCAGAAAACAGAGAATCAGTTATAGTGTCTTTCAATTTTTTTATTTTTTTTTGTTTTTGGTGCTATTTTAGAGCTTGATCGTTGCGATCAAACATGGAGGCAATCAGTGAGGATCAAGGACTGAATCCACCAGCAGTGGCAGGAATCGAAATTGATTACAATCATCCATTGTATTTGTATGCATCTGATGGACCGGGGTCACTTTCTATCGGCATTCAACTAGTAGGACTGAAGAATTACAGTTTGTGGAGTCATGCAATGAGATTGGCACTGTTAGGAAGAAATAAAATTGAATTTATTGATGGAACCGTCAAGCGTACTACATATGGATCTACACATGCAAATTAATGGGATCTATGTAATGCGATTATTGTGTCATGGATCATGGGGAATGTGGCTAAAGAGATGTTAAGTGAAATTCTGTTTTGTTCAGATGCGCATCAGATCTGGCAGAAATTGAAGGAGAGATTTGACAAGATAAATGGTTCAAGAATTTATCAGCTTCATAAGGAGATTTTTACCCTTGTTCAAGGTACATCATCTATTTCAGCATACTATTCCAAATTGAAAGATCTCTGGGATGAGTATGATTTGATTATTCCTCCTAGACCATGTGATTGTGATAGATCTAGTGAAGCTGTTGAGAATCTTCAATATCAAAGGTTGTTGCAATGTTTGATGGGGCTAAACGAAGGTTATAGTCAAGCTAGAAGTCAAATTCTATTGAAATCACGCTTGCCTAGCATTAATCAGGTCTATGTTATGCTGGTATAAGATGAAAGTCAGAAAATGATGGCTGGAAGTTACTGTGCTCGTACTGAGCAGGTTGAACCTACTGCACTTTTCACGGCTAGGACTGTTATTTAGAAGCCTAGGAGAAATCCTAATCTACAATGTGACTTCTGTCACATGAGAGGACATACAAGGGATGGTTGTTTTAAACTAATGAAGTGTGACTATTGCAATCAGAAAGGACATGTGAGGGAAACTTGCTACAAGTTGATAGGTTACCCAGCTGATTTCAAAAGCAAAAGAAAGCCACCTGCTGGAAGTGGATACATGGTTCAAGGAGAATTTGTGCCTTCTGTACCTCTAACAGGAAATGGTACTACTAATAGTTAGTATCTAGAAGACTCAAGTTACATGAGGTCATCTGCACAGAATGGTTGGTATCCAGGTGAATCTAGCAACATGAGGACACCTGCACAGAATGATGGATAATCAGGAGATTCAAGCAATAGATCCAATACACAGAATGGCTGGTATCATGGAGAGTCTAGCAATAGTGTGCACGCAGCTCCCTTGAATGTGAGTACAGCCCCACTATTCACATCTGAGCAGTATAATCAAATCATTAACATGTTGAACAGCACAGGGATCACCAATCAACCATCTACCACAGCTGGCAGCAATGCACTTATGGCAGGTATTCCTCATCCTGATAATGGTAAGAGGATTACTAATATTTGCAATGCTGCTATTTTTAAATCGATTTTTGATACTGGTGCCACCAATCATATGATCAATAATGACCAACTATTGTTGTCTAATACAAAAGTAGGAAAAAAATGGACATGTGCAATTGCCTATAGGAGAATCTGCTAGGGTCATTCACACAGGGGACTGCCCTATGACATGAGGTGATGTGATCAAAAATGTTTTGTGTATCCCATCATTTATGTTCAATCTTCTGTCTGTTTCAAAATTGACAAAAGACTTGAATTGTAATGTGATTTTTTTCCATGATCCTGTCTCTTTCAGGATCTTTTCACTGGGAGAGTGAAGGAGATTGGTAAAGAGCAAGAAGGCCTTTACATTCTGCTACCACAAATGAATAAAACTCAAGGTAGAGTCACTAGATCTATGACAGTAGAAGAAGTCCCAGATCCTGAACTTGGCACAAAAGGATGGGACATGTCCCTATGGGAGTGTTGAGGAAATTTTCTATTTTCAAGAATAAGAGTAATTTCTTTCTGAATAATTGTGATGTATGTCCATTGGCTAGACAAACTAGAATTCCATTTAAACATAGTGATAGTAGAATATCTGAACCTTTTCAATTATTTCACATGGATGTATGGGGGCCCTATAAGACAAGTACTTACAATGGAATGAAATATTTTTTGACTTTAGTTGATGACTATTCTAGATGGACTTGGACTTTCTTGTTGAGAGTTAAATCTGATGTTTCCGAATTGTTGAAAAACTTCATTGCCATGGTCTCAACTCAATACAACAAACCTATTAAAGTTTTTAGGTTTGATAATGGCTCAGAATTTTTCAATTCTATTTGTGGGGATCTTATGAAATTGCATGGGATCATTCATCAAAGCTCTTGTCCCTACACCCCTCAACAAAATGGTGTGGTGGAGAGAAGGCATAGGCACATTTTGGAGACTGCTAGAGCCATTAAGTTTCAAGGATACTTGCCAAATAGATTTTGGGGGTGTTGTGTGGAAGCATCATCTTATATACTCAACAGAGTTCCCTTTTCTGTGTTGAATCACATGTCTCCTTTTGAGTTGTTATATGGTAGAACCCCATCTTTGTCACATTTGAGAATTATTGGATGCTTGTGTTATGCAACTAAGCTTCCTAGACAGGACAAGTTTGGACCTAGAGCTGTAAAGGGAGTTCTACTTGGTTATGAAATCACTCAGAAAGGTTATCAGGTATACGATATAGACAAGGGAGCTTGTTTCATTATCAGGGATGTCATTTTTCATGAGACCATATTTCCCTTTCACCAAATCCAAGAAGTGGGTTGTGATAATTTTCATGCTACTCATTTGTCTATTCATAATGAGCCAAGACCACCTGCTCCAGCTCCTATTGTTCCTGCAGTTCCATTACATGAAGTGCCCAGTCATGATGTGAGTTTGCCATCTTGCAATATTGATCCAGTGTCCTCAGAAGTGAATCAAGAAGTTCCTAATGTTGAGGAACCTCTGGTGATTGTTCCTGATGCAATTGTCTCTACTAGACCTAGGATTTCCAGGTCCACCAGACCACCTATTTGGCACAAAGACTACATAACCACTTCTGTACCTCATAGAGTTCCTGAAGGACATGCAATCTCTTGTTCTTATCCCATCTCAGATGTGCTCAGTTACAACTGCCTTTCAGCCAAATATCAAAGTTTTCTTTCTCAATTTTCTCTTGAAACTAAACCTCACTCATACACAGCAACTGTCTAGGATCCAAGGTGGATTGAAGCCATGCAGGCTGAAATTCAAGCCTTGAAGGAAAATCAGACTTGGGATATTGTTTCTTTACCACATGGAAAGAGGGCCGTTGGATGTAAATGGGTATACAAAATCAAATACAAGGCTAGTGGTGAAATAGAAAGGTTCAAAGCTAGGCTGGTGGCCAAGGGCTACAGCCAACAAGAAGGTCTTGATTATCAAGAAACCTTTTCTCCTGTTGTTAAAATGGTTACTGTGAGGGTTGTTCTCTCCATAGCTGCTGCTAAAAGATGGCATATCCAACAAATGGACGTTTATAATGCATTTTTGCAAGGAGATCTTGATGAAGAGGTTTACATGGACCTACCACTGGGCTTCAAGACTCATTCAGGTCCTTCCCAAGTCTGTAGACTCAGAAAATCTTTATATGGTCTCAAGCAGGCTTCTTGATAATGGAACATCAAGCTTACTACTGCCCTCATATCTTATGGTTTTAATCAGTGTGCTCTTGATCACTCCCTATTCATTAAAGGTGCTGGTTCCAAGACAGTGTTGATCTTGGTTTATGTTGATGATCTTATGATTACAGGTGCTGATCCTTTGTTGATCCAGGAGACTAAGTCATGTTTGCAGTCTTCTTTCAAGATTAAAGATCTTGGTGACTTGAAATATTTTTTGGGGTTTGAGTTTGCCAGGAATGGAGATGACATTTGATGCATCAGAGGAAATATGCCCTTGAACTCATTGCTGACTTAGGCTTGGCAGGCTCGAGACCAGCTGCTGCTCCTATGGAATTGACACTCAAGTTCACTACATCAGAGTTTTATGATCATTTCTCTGTTGGTACTGATCCTTTACTACTTGACCCTGGTGAATACAGGAGGTTGGTGGGAAGACTACTCTATTTAACTAACACAAGACCAGACATTGCATTCTCTGTCCAATGTCTCAGCCAATTTATGCAATCTCCTAAGTCCTCTCATATGCCTGCTGCTATTTGACTAGTGAAGTATGTTAAACAGTCCCCTGGCCTTGGGATTCTTTTGTCAGCTGATTCTTCCCCTGCACTCACAGCATTTTGTGATGCTGATTGGGCCTCCTGTCCTACTACTAGAAGGTCTGTTGCTGGCTATTTTGTCAAGTTTGGTAGTTCACTCATCTCCTAGTGATCCAAGAAGCAATCCACCATCTCCAGGAGTTCTGCTGAGGCAGAATACAGGAGCTTAGCCTCCACTATTGCTGAACTTATTTGGATAATTAATCTGTTCAAAGCCTTGGATGTTCAGATTTCTTTACCTGTGCCTATACACTGTGATAGTAAGTCTGCCATCCAGATTGCTTCTAATCCTGTTTTTCATGAGCGTACCAAGCACATTGACATTGATTGTCATTTCATCCGAGAGAAGGTGCTTCTACGCTTTAGTTCATCTGGTCTTCGTGCCTTCATCTCAACAACCTGCTGATTTGCTTACTAAGGCCCTCAATAAAGTCTAACATGGTTATTTGTTGTCCAAGCTAGGTATGAAGAATCTCTTCATATCCCCTAGCTTGAGGGGGGTGTTGAGGAATTAACTAAGTGCACTGCAGTGCCCTGAAGCTGAGCCGTGATGATGACTAGTTAACAGCTTCAGTTAATTCCCAATTAGTCAATTAGTCTCCTGAGTTAGTTAGAGTTAGCAGAGATAGTTATACTTTAATTAAGTAGATTGCCAGCTGTCAATTACGAGTCGGTTACACTTGTATATATAGAAATGAGGTCTGTACATTTTGAAGCTAAGAAAATATATTTTCAATTCCACGATTGTCTTCTAGAAGCTTCTTTCATTTTCTTCTCTCAATTCGTTCTTCTGTTCATCTGCATGATGAGCTTTAACAGTCTTGTCTATGACAAATTAGATCAAAGATTTTCTAGGGCGTTTGGATAATATTTGAATTTTTTTTATAAAAGAAATGGTAAAAATTCAAGTTGTATTTAATCATGAAGTTCAGTTGGGAAAACATTTCTTAAAATTAATGTTTATGAAGATGTAATTCAATTCTTACGGAATCTATCACTAAAATACTCCTAGATGATGGATAAAACTATACAGAGCATTGCATTTCACTTGAAATACATTTTTGAATTAGTATTTAAGTATTTACATCTTTTGAAGAGAAGCCTTAAAGCAATAATAAGTTATAATCTTTATGTGATTTATTGATGACGAATTCAAGCTCTGGAATTAGTCATTGATGTTTGCATCAAAATAAACTGCCTACATCACATCCTATAAGGGTACGAAAGTTCCTTACACTGCAGAAAATCGATAAAGAATCACCAGACTTTTTGAAAGAGAAAATGTCATTACTAAAAACAACAATCGAACAATGCAGCAACTAGGGGTGTACATGGACCGGGTTGGTTCGAATTTTTTAAACACCAAACCAAATCATTAGTGTCGGATTTTTTAATTTATAAACCAAACCAAACCAATAAAAGTCGGGTTTTCCAACCTCAGATTTTTTTGGTTTCCTCGGGTTTTTTGGATTTTTTTCGATAAACTCTTCATACAAATATATAATTAACTTGTGTTTCAAATATTTCTTTAGTTCGAGCAAAATACACCTATCTAAGGTATTTCTTAAAAAATAACACAAAATATATTCACTTTATTTGAATTTATGAAGTGAGTGATGATAATAAAATATTCAACCAAAAAAATAATGAAATTGCATGGAATAAATATTGCATATTAATAAGTCATAATAAAAATAATCATAATTTAAAAATATTAAGTCATGCTAAAATAAATCTAATAAGTATTAACTACATGACTAAATATTAAACAGAAAAATAAATTATTTTATGCATTTATGTAAAATTAAAGAATAAATATCTAACATGATTGTCATTCCTAGTGTTGGATTAAATAATCTTTTGTTAATATTCGTATTGATTTGAGTTTTATTTGAGTTACTAATATCTATAGGTTGTAAAATGACTTATTGAACCATTTAAAATTCTAAGTTTAAACTTGAAATAACATATTGAAAGATAAAAACTATGAAAAAGTTGAAGAAATATTTATAAATTACATCACAATAATATTTTTATGTATAAAATATTTTTAAAAATAGTATATATGTAATATCGGGTTGGTTCGATTCGATTTGACTTTTTTAGTTAAAACCAAACCAAACCAATTATAGTCTGATTTTTTTTCAACACCAAACCAAGTCAAACCAAACCACTAATCGAGTTTTTTTGCGATTTGATTCGATTTACGGTTCAATTTTATACCCTCCTAGCAGCAACATTGCTTTTCTTTGATTTCTACTGGTGCTTCCATCTTCATCAAACCGTAATAATGATCTTGTTTATGTTGGTCATATAATAATCAGCTTACTTAAAATTAAAAAGACAAAACATTAACTTTAATTTAAGAGGAAGGAACAATAATTCAAAGATACAAGGCTAGATGGAAAAAAGCAAAATAGAAAATGAGATTACAAATAGATCATAAATACACAAGAGAAAGGGAAACTCATAGGATCATAAACACTTTTTTTTCCTCAAGTATCTACAATTTTTTTCTTTCACTGCAGATCGTCTTTATTCATTGGATTTAGGAAAATTTTAATTAGGCATTGCTCCTGAATGAACCTAGAGCTTTGATAGCACCTGCACGGAGAACGAACTGGTGGTAGAAGGCAGCAGCGAAGGCTCCAATGAATGGGCCCACCCAAAAAATCCAGTGTTCATCCCACGCCTTGTCGCCGTTGTAAATAACAGCTGCACCAAAACTCCTTGCTGGATTAATGCCAGTTCCAGTGATTGGTATGGTGGCTAAGTGAACCATGAACACAGCAAATCCAATTGGAAGTGGTGCCAACACCTGAACATCAACATTACATAATCGATTAGTTAAGTACTAGCATTAATTTATATACATATTGTCGGATAATTTCATAGATGGTCACTCAACTTTTATGTTATCCCACCAAAAGTAAGTAAAATAACTTTTGTAATAGAAAAGCACTTAATTTTAGCATATATAGCACTTATGCAAAGCTGAGTGACTTTTGTATTACAAAAATAGTTTAGGCCTTTTTTGTGGAACATTGTAGAGCTAATGGTAAATTATATCACCAACACTTAACATTAAACAATTTTACCATAGTTGTTGCCATAATCAATTGGGATTGTGGAGCTAATAGTAACAACAACTACATGACATGTCTTTTGGAAGATGGTTTAGGTTACCTTTCCTCTTTAATAACCTATGTTATATATAATGATTAGAGCATTGCCTAATTAGCAACCTAATAAAATTCATTAGTTTTTAAGTCTAACATTGTATATCTTTCCTTTGGAATTTCAATTTATATAACCGCTAAAAAAAACTTAGTCTTGTCATTGCATAGAATTTAAACTCTGGATACTTACGGGGACGTGAGAGTCTCTGGCATTCCTCTTGGGGTCGGTAGCAGAGAAGACAGTGTAGACCAAAACGAAAGTACCAATAATCTCAGCACCTAATCCAACACCCTTGTTATGGCCAGGTGCCATGACATTAACACCACCACCATACCTGTTGTAGTAAGCTGATTGGAAAGCCTTGACAAAACCAACACCACAGATAGCACCCAAACACTGTGCCACCATGTACAAAACTGCTCTGATTAGTGATACTTTCCTTGCCAAGAATAGCCCAAATGTCACTGCTGGGTTGATGTGTCCTCCTGTATTTTTTTTTATTTACATGTATGATTAGACGAGATGATTTGTTCAATTAATTAAACATGTGCTCCCAAATTTAATTTAAACAAATAACAGATGAGTATTATGTCACTTGCAAAACTTATTTTCCCTGCTTCTATTTACCAAAACATTTTAACTAATCAAACACAAAATCGAAAATATTTTTAAATTGTTTTCCTCCATACCAAACACACCCTTAGGGGTTGTGTGGTTGTGTGGTGTGAGGTATAAGATACAATAGTTTCGAGATAAAATGCAAGATTATTTTATCTTGCGTTTGATTGGAGGTATTAGTTAGTCCCAAGATTATTTATCCCACCATTTATACTATAATGATGGGATAAATTATCCCATCCCGAAATAGCTAATCCTAAAATTAATTATCCAGGATAACTTGTTCCCAACCAAACCACGCCTTAGAGTATTCAACAAAACAAAAGAAAGTGAAAGTAAAAACAGAGACAAACAACTTTCCTTCTGTAATAAAAGAATCAAAACCACCTTAATAGTAAATAAATTTTAGTACACAAATACACCACAAAAAATGAGATTACCTTCTATCCATTTGATCTTTAAAAAAACTAGTGATGGACAAATTAAGTCACTCAACAGTAAGAATCTGTCACTAATCCTAGAATGAATTAATGACAAATTATCAAAAAAAAATTACTGAACAATAGATTCCTAGCTAATTCTTGTTTCTTAGTTAGAATAAAATTTATTTACTCTAACGTGTTAATTATGACCAACAAAAAAAAAAGACTATTATAACGCGTTAAAATACACTGATAATTTTTTAAAAAAAAATAAAAAAACTTACCAGAAATACCGGCGGTGCAGTAAACAAGAATGAAAATCATGCCACCAAAGGCCCAAGCAATACCAAGAATACCAACGCCGCCGCAGATATCACCTCCAGCATCCACATCTGCCTGGTGTTTGTACCCAATCACTGTCAGAATAGTAACATAAAGGAACAATAAAGTGGCTATGAACTCAGCAATAATTGCCCTGTAAAATGACCATTGTGTCAATTCCTCAAAGTCCACTAATGGTGCTGGTGGAGGGTCAGTATAGTCTTTTGCAGAAAACTCTGCTGGTCTCTCTGTTACTGCCTCAACTTCTTTAGTCATGTTTGTTTTTTCTCTGCTGAAGAAAAAAAAAGAGAGGAATTTTGAAACAGGGGATTTGATGAGAAGTGAGTGTAAATGGATAGGTATTTATGGGAGAAAAAGAGAAGACTTTAATGATTTGATTAATTTAGGGAGAGTTTGATTGTTTTAAGTTAATAAGTACTACACATTATTTTGAGCCGTCCAATACTAATTATTGTGGAATTTGTGAGCTTGCAATTGGTCCCACGAGCCACCCATTGCAAACACAACGGCTTTCTTATAGTCTATTCTACTTTTACTACTCTCATTTCAATTTGTTTGGTCTATTTTAACTTGGCATAAAATTTAAAAACATAAAGAAAACTTTTAAAATTTGTGATCTTAAATTAAAAATATGTTAAATATATTAAAATATTTTTTAATCTTGTGATCTTGAATATGTTATGTGGAAAGTTAGAATTAAAGAGTTTCTAAAAAAAGAAAGAGACATTTTTTTTAAAATAGACTAAAAAGGAAAGTAGGTCAAACAAATTAAAACGGATGGAATAATAAATTTTTGTGTTTTTTAGTACGTTATCTTTTGGTTGTTTCTGTTCTATGTGATGGGCATGACATATAGATTTTTAATTTAATTAACCTTGTGTATTTTTAGAAAGAAGAATTTTGGAGTAACGGTAAAATTCTCTTTTTAATTTATACGTCATGGGGTTTGAAACGTTGTGGTTGTTGTTAGAGGCATAGCTAGATCATTAACTACGAGTTTTGATAAAATTCAGTAGCTTTTGTTGAGACGTTTTATTTGTATTAACAAATTTATTAAATATGTCTAAATATTTAATTGCAGAGCCAATAATTAAAACGAGTTATGATTTCGTGACAAATTAAGAACTCATAAACTTTAATTTTTGTTTTGTATTTGGTAGTTGTCTACATTAAACACCCTTAAAGTGTGCCCTTTTCTTAAACTCTACGTGACCGCGAATCTTAGTAGTGAGTATTTTTAGAAAGATTTACCTAAAGCTCAGAAATGTTTGATTTATTTATTTATTTTTTAAAAAAAGGTGTAAAAGGAGATTAGGGGTTGGGTCTGTCATGCAACGGTATGGTGCTAGCTGGATTGCAAAACAAAACTAGAAAACGAAAGCAACATAAAAGTTTGCAAATGATGATCTTTCAATTGTGTTAATTTTTATATATCTAACGGCAAATTTATGATTTGGAAATAGGAAGCTTTAAATTTTCTTAGCCTAGAAAGAATAAGAAATTGAAAATTTTGAGAATCATTTTAGAGAATGTACAATGGAAAGACCAAAAGGGTTATGGAATTGGCACCTAAAAAGGTGGGAGAAAAGAACAAAAAGGAAAAGGGAATGGTGAGGGAAAACATGAAAAGAAAAAAAAAAGTGGGTGCAAAATATTTTAGAAAGCTCTCATGTTACTGTTTTATGTCTCCCTATATGCTTAGTCAAGGGTAATTAATTTATTTTACTATTCATTTTTTTAGTTTTGTAGCATAATTTTTTTTCAAAACTCCAACACTAGGGTTAGAGTGTATCTTTCGAGCAGTAGATATTGTTGAATTGAATTATGTTGTTTATTGGCTTTAAATATCTCGCAAACTAAGTGATGATCTTGTTGAGTCCCATATCGGTGGGATGAGGAGAATTTGAACTCTTTTGTATGATTTTGGATAATTCTCTCCTCATGAGCTAACATTTGGGGTTGAGTTAGACTCAAATATCATATATTTATCATGGTATAAGAGCCAGTTGAGTTAGGCCCAAGTATCATATCTCTTTATCATGGTATAAGAGCCGGTTGAGTTAGACGCAAGTATTATTCATGTAGAAATATTAGGGGTCGTTTGGGTACTGAAATTAGGAAAAGAGTTATTCTTTCTAGTTATTTTAGTTAAATTGTTTAAAATTCAACCTATTAAGTATGGTGTTTGACATTATTTTACCATCACATATAAATAAAACTGGTGTAGGTTATGAATTAATTTATATATTAACTTATGCCTGATAAAAGATATGATAACTAAACCTTATATAAATAATTCATACGTTACTATTGCCTACGTAATTTTAACCAACGACCACAAGATTATTGTGTCACATATCAAGATTTTGACTAAATTAAAGACAACTATGGCAAGAGATGATTAGTGAACCAAATTGAATGGCAAGTCATGTCATTAGGAATTTTCTGGTCCAAACATGTAAGGCGTGGCTAAAACAAATTGTTATTAGCCGTCACAACTTTCAGAGCCATAAATTTAAGAGTTAGCTAGAGTTTCATACATGGCATTATATTTTTTAAAAACTATTTATACAATCGATTCATTTAAAAATAATAGATAATATGAAAATTAATAATAAATAAACTTAGTATAATCTATATCTATATCGATATCTATCTATATTTATATCTATATCTATATTATATTAAAAGTGTGAAGGACCTTATAATGTGATTTGAACTTTTTACCCTTCATTAAAAGATTTCGCAATAGACAAAGTTGTCTTTTGACTCTCTTTTTTAATTTTCTTTTTCTTAAATTATTTTTATAATAGTTTTAATTAGATAAATTTATAATTATTTATAAACCCTAAAAAGCACATTAAAAACTGAAAAAGAAGTAGCAGCAACTTGTTGAAGCTCGATAGAAATAGTCATAAGAACTCGAGGAAAAGTAGAAGGTTTTAAGTTTTATACTTTTTTGGGGGTATTAAGGTGAGAAATTATTCCTTTCTTTAGATATTAGAATACTTCTTCCTTTCTTCTTCTTTTTAGTACTAAGGTTTATGAGAAATTATTTCTTCTCTTTTAGTATCATATTTTGCTTTAATTACATGTGTTATGGTTGATAACTCCATTCTTTATCGGTTATTATGTTGATAATTTGTCTATGACTATATGTATGTAGGGATGCTTGAAAGTTAAAAGGGAGATATGTTGATTTAAGAATTGAATTGTAAAGGGACGTTAGCTGGAATACAACATTAAATGAGTAAGTGGGACTATATACAATGTTGTTAATTCTTTTCTTTTCTTGATTATATGTTCATGCGTTTTTTCTTATATTCGAGATTATTATGATCGAGCTAAATTTATTTATTTATTACAATAGGAGGAGATTTGAAGAGGAAGATATTCGTATATTAATGTGGTTGGCTTTGATTTGTGGCATCAACCGAAGAGCAAGACGAATCTAAAATTTAAACTCTATGAGTTCAATTTTTAAGGTTCTTTTATCAAAATAATAATAATAATAAATCTTTATGATTGGTAAGAGCTCCTAATATCTAAGATCACTTACCTTGACAAACTCGAACTACTCCAATTCCGTGATGCACTCATCTCTCTGTGTGTTAATTTGATATAGTATATATTTTTTGAAAGGATTTTGAAGTTTGACAGTAGATTCTCAGTGGATTGGATTATTTGCATACACATGAACATTGTGTTATCCACATGGATCTCAATTGCAGTAATGTCTTCATTAATGGCAATATTGGTCAGATATATTATTCACCTCTTGCTTTAGATGTTATCAGTTTTTCTATCCAGCAAATATAAGAGTAAGATTTGCGTATATTTTATCTTTTTCAGACTCTATTTATGAGATTACACTAAATATGTTATTACTTTTATTGAAGTTTGATTGTTGATTCATGATTGATATTGTGATTGTATGATTTAGAGATGTCACTGTATGTATATGATTAATTTGTGTGATTTTAACTTGAATACATAATCTTCGATAGTGATTTCGATTATAGTAGAAACAACGTAACATGAAAGTGTTGTTCTTAGAGACGAGAGTGATTTTCAGTTATGGCAAAGGCAATGCAACACGAAAGTGTTGCAGCGTAACTAAAGTTATACTCATTTAATTCTTTGTTTATTCATGAACACACACTCAATACAAAGATTTGATTTGGAAGCCATGATGTGGATTAAGTTTTTTTATCTTTCTCCGTTTAATTTTATTTTTGTTGTCAAGTATATTGGACTTTTTGTAAAAGAAGTGGCAAGCTAATGAGTTGGTTGCCTTTTGGTGAATGAGCTCTGCATGTGCAACAAAAGAGGAACAAACCAAGAAAATGTTATTTTCAAATGAAACTGCATAGAGTTATGCGGATGAGATACTTACTGGAATGTGCTAACTTACCCTATTTTATTTATTCTACTTTAATTTGCCTATTAATTTTTGCTTTCTAGATGTATCTGTTAGATGTTCTCCATTATATGTTAGTTGCTTTAGTCCTATATCAATTCTTTCCAAGTTTTTCAACTATTTATTTAAATAGACATAGCATTTATTTTAACGTCAATTGCTACTTTTTAATAATGTTCTTCTTTTTGTGTATATAATTTATATTTTAAAGAACTATTATACATATATTTTTGTTATATTTATTATAACAAATGAAAAATCTCATTATTCTTTTATATATTAAGTTATTTTACTACAAATAAGCATGACTTATGGATGAAAAGGTAAACAATAAAATTGATCATCGCTAATTTAATTTAGTAATGAATTAGCAACGAATTATTAAAAAAAATTCTTAGCTACGATAATTTAGTGACGAAGTTCGTAGCTAAGTCTTATTTTATTCTTAGTATTTATTGTTCAATACGGTACACGTTTTGCTCACGCGCAAAGCGCGTACACTAAACTAGTTATATTAAAAGTGTGAAGCACCTTATAATGTGATTTGAATTTTTTGCCCTTCATTAAAAGACTCTTCAATAGACAAAATAGTCATTTTCTATTTTCCTCAAACAATTGTTAATTATCTTTATAATATTTAGGACTTTAAAATCAACTAAAATTTCAATTATTAAATTTTTGAAATGAACTAAAATTATAATTTAAACAAGAAAAACCCTAATTTGAGTTTTTATATGTTCCCACTCAAACACTAATACCGTATATATATTATCAATAGAAGCGTGAATCATCTTTGTGTTTGTTTGTTACGTTGTAGTAGTTTCTCATCTTTGTTTTTGGTTGTTAGTTGTAGTAGTTTCTCATCTTTGTTTTTGGTTGTTAGTTATAGTAGTTTTTATTGTTGATTTTCCTCTATTTAGTTTACTAATTATTTTTTCTAATATTATTGCGATTCTTCTTTAATTTTGATATTGTATGTTTAATTGTAGCCAAAAGAAAGTGAAAACAAAAGCAAGTAAAGTTAATATTTTATTTTATTTTGGATCTATGGTAAATAATTCAAACATTAACTTTTATGTTATTTTTTCCAGTTTTAATGCCTCTCTCTGCTCGTGATCGTCTAGATCAGTAACCTTACACACAATTTATAGATTTATGGTGGGTGATTCAAACATTAAGTTTTTATATTATTTTTTCTCTCCAATTCTAATGCCTCCCTATGATTGAACTTTTCGAATAATAGTAGATTTATTTTCAGTTGCATATGTACTTTTATGTAGTTCATATATTAGTTCATTAAAAGTTGTGATTTGTTGAATGATCTGTATTCATGTGATCTCTAAATGACTCTTTTATAGAAAAGGGTTGTAATTCTTTGTTCTCAATTCTCTTTGTAAAAGACGATTTTTACTTTTAATGGGTTCTTCTTTTTCTGACTTAGCAGAACATGATTTGAAAGGGACAGAGATTTTTGTTGGTGGTTTGACCTGTACTACTGCTGAAAGTAAAATTCATGAGGTTTGTTTCAGATTTATGTTATATGGTCTATTTGATTCTTCAAGTTTTTTTTTCTTTTTATATTTTTGGTTCAAGTTATTTTTTTTACATAGAGCTTGTTTTGATTTCCTTTTTGTGTGGATAAAATAAGTAAATATTATTAACTATGCCATATTAAATGTAATAGATTATTGTCTTACATAATGCATCTTTTATTATATTTAATTTATAAAAAGGAGCCTTGAATTTTATTTTTTATTATTTAAATCAAATAACAAAATATTATGTTTTGTTGGAAGTCAATTGCTATTTTTCAATAATGTATCTTTTTTTATACATTCTATAGTGATTGACAGCTTGACGTGATGCACCTTATAATGTGATTTGAACTTTTTGCCCTTTATTAAAAGATTTCGTAATAGACTAAATTATCTTTTCATTTTTTTTTCCTTCAATTATTATACCATTGTATTTATAATATTTTTAAGTTAATAAAATTATAATGCATAAATCCTAAATACATGATTAGGGATGAGCAAGGTTTACTTGCCCTTATTTGCCGCTTTAAGAATTTGACCGGAGTGAAAGTTGATGGTTTTGACACCAACTTGGCAGTGATGAAGGTACTTATAACAACCACTGTAGCTTTAAAATAAAAAGTAAGGTGAAAGAGGGTTAATTGAATCTTTTTTCCATTTTATTGAGAAATCAGGAGTGGATCTTTAAAAACATTTATGAAGTCGTCTTGATTTTTTCATAGCTCAATCTTTTGAACAGAATCATTGGAGTCTCTTTGTACAATTGCATTTTCTTTCTTTATGAGATGTATTCTTGAATTGAGTTGTCTCTCATACTAACCCTTAAAATTCATTGACACGTAGGAATTGCTCTCTCAATAACTACTGTAACTATTTTGATTTCGCAATATGGATTGACAACAAACACGTGCTTTTCCTAGAACACCACCACCGTATTAACGTTGTATTGTACTCTATCATTAAATAAACTCTCTTTTGCTCAAGTCATTGTCTCTTTCAAATTTCACCCAATTTCTGGTTAGGTAATGTCTCTTCTCTCTATGTCTGGTAGAAATTTTTTATTTTGATTATTCACTCACCTTTCTTTATTATAGAATATATATATATTGTTGACACCAAAGGTGTCTGCACTAGAGAATCAAGAAGAATTTATTGTTCAATGTGGAGCAAGAGGGACAAAATGTCAATCTGTGATATTCTTTATAATTGTTGTTATATTTTCAACAAAAGGTAACACGTGAAAATATTTTAGCCCGTTTATTGTTAGGAGCGTTTCAATCTACATGTTGATCGCATTGGCATCTTTGAATAATGATGATGTAATTAGTAATGATTTTTTTGTTAGTTGAAAACGTGGAATGGTGAGGAAAAAAGAAAAGAAGAAGGACTATATATATAAAGGAGTGGGAATCTGGAGGTTATGGTCAAATATGGATTTTATTTAATGGTGATAGCGTTATCACTATAGTAAGTTTTTTTTGGAGAAGGAACAAAACTGTAATATTAGTTTGCAACTACAGTTTAGAGAGGAACAATTATATTAGGAACAAAATAATATTTTAATGTTAGTAAACCATGTTCTATCCAATTGGCCTCTATATGATTTATTAGTGAATATAATGTTGCATATATTGTAAGTTTAATTTCAATATTATATATTTCATTCTTTTTATATGCCATCTTTTATATTAACGTGACTCACACATGCGAATGCACGTACACTAAACTAGTATATTAAATTTTATTTATACTCTTATTATTTTTTACGCTGTCCATTCATACAACATAAATCCTTAACTTAATCTTGTCAAATTCAATAATCATAAATAGAAGTAAACCACAGAAAGAAAGAAAAAACGCAAGAGAAATGCCAAATTTAAAATATACAATTTTTTTTTTTAATTTGTCTCTTTATTAGTATATTGTAGCAGCACATATCATTATACAAAATAATTCAGTCAGACTTCTGATTCATCACTTTTATTTACTTATCTTGGAGTACAGACAAATTTTCTTTTTTTTAATCCAAAAAGTTCTTCTAATGGTCTGTGCATTAGTTTAAGGTTAATTACTGGTTGTCCTTCTCTTAAGACTTTAATGTTCCTATAATATAATATGCGAATCCTTTTAGGTAAGGGAAAATGATAATAGTGTTGTTTAACAATTGTTAATCTTATCACTAAACATTTTCAACTGAGTCAATATCTCAAATGGTCACTCAATTTATAACTTTTTTCTCAAAAAGTCACTCAACTTTGATTTTTACTCCAAAAGTCACTCAACTATGAGTGTTTTACTTACAAAATCATTCAACCTATTTAATTAATTTTTCATTATAAACCAGAATTCTAAGAAATAATTTTTTTTATTTAAACCATAAACTATTCAAAACACTGTTCAAACGTGTACTCTATTCAAATAAATAGAATTAAATAGGGAGGAAATGCTCACACTGTCGATCAAAACTCATAAAACAAAAAATAAAATTAACAGGTCACAATTCAAGAACCTGGAAAACTCATAAAATAAAAAATGAAGATGAAAAAATATTTTTCAGCTTACACACAAAAAATATTCATTTAAATAATAAGAAATATTCATTTAAATCATTTATTTCTTATGATTTACACCATACTTGAAATCGTCCAAGCATTTGATCTGGAACCACTCTATGTTGGCACGTAATCTTTAAAATGCAATATAATACGTATAAATATAGGGTACTAGAGTACACCCAATAAATATTCAATTAAACCATAAGAAATAAATGATTTAAATGAATATTTTTATTTATTTATTAGAATTTTGGTTTTAAATAAAATTTTCATATTAGCAAATTTTAATGAAAAAAATAATTAAATAGGTTGAGTGACTTTGTAAGTAAAATAATCATAGTTGAGTGACTTTCTGAGAGAAAAACTCTTAGTTGAATGACTTTTGGAGAAAAAATGAAAGTTGAGTGACTTTTTGAGAAAAGAATCATAAGTTGAGTGACCATTTGGGATATTGACTCCACTAATGATCAAATTATAAAATCAAATAAGAGGGACAAAAGGTGATATCACGTTGTTTTAAAAATAACTTAAAGATAATATTGTTTTTAATATTTGTGGCACAATGTTGTCATATTTTTGCTGGCTAATTGATCCCTAAAACTGCCAGATAAATTGATCTGGAAGATAACACCTAACAAAATAACAAATGCCCAGGGGCAAAAAACAAATTATACGTACATGTGCCTCTACTTGCCCATTATGACATTTTGTGATTATTTTATTCTTCTTATTCTTTTAAGTTTTTCTACATTCATTTTATGTTCTTATTTTGATATTGATACAGTACTAATTCAGATTTTTAAAAAAAAATTATTGTCTTAAATTGAAAACGTATGTAATGTATCAAAATTAATATTCTTAAAAAATTTAAATATGTCATATGAATTATGAAATATTGGAGTTGAAGAGTTATTATAGAGCCATTTGACCAACAAAAATTGTTAACTTTTTTCTGACTAATTTTTTATTTTATGTTAAAATAATTGTTTGGTTATAAATTGTAACCCAATTTGGACTTGTACTGCAATTTTTTTTTAAAAATGCTCCAAATCTATTTTTCAATTCCCTCTTTATAAATTCTAAATAAAGTGTTATCTTCTGTTCTTTGCAAAAAGTATAATTAAATGTAACGATCAATTTTCAATTTTATAAATTTTAGATAAAGTGAAAAGAAATAATTGAAATCTATTATCAAATGCCTATTGAATATTTAACATTGCATATTTAAAACAAATAAAACATATAAATTGAAATAGAGGGATATACAAATAACATGTGGCTCTACTTGCCATTATGATATTTTGTGATGATTTATTTTTGTTCTCCTTTTTCTTTTAATTCCAGCAATATTGTCGTTTACCAGGTGGTCCATATTTCATAAACAAAGAAAAAGTTGCTTGAGCTTTTTAAGGTTACTTTCGAAAGCTGAAAAAGTGTTTTGTACAAAACTGAACATGCCACTACTTATCACTGTTCACTAGGCATATGCAACACCAAAAATGAAATATATAAACTTTGTTATAAATACATCATATTGAATATATATAAACTTTGTTATAAATACATCATATTGTGAATATTCAAGTACTTTTACAATTTTTAAAAAATTTTACAATTAAGCAGATGATTTGTAATTAAATAGTCCAAGCTAGTGGTTCATAGAGAGAACTTATAAACAACTTTCTGAAATGAAAAGCCTTGTAGGCAATTTTTGAGGCTCGTAATCAAGCACATAACTATTTATAAGTAGTTCAAACAGTTAGTTTGTAAGCAACTTAAGCAATTAGCTTCTAAGAAATTTTGCGGCAGCTTCCTAAAAAGCCTTGCAATATCTTGTTGAGGCTTGCAATATATCAAGCAAATAACTTACAATCAACTCAAACAAATAGCTTTCAAATAGTTCAAGCAGATTGCAAATAACTCAAACAAATAACTTGCAAGTAATTTCTGAAAAATCTCATAACTTCTTTTCTTCTATAAATAAGAAAATAAATAAATTATTTATACATCAACCTCAATATATATATATATATAAATCCCAACTTCTTCAGCTGCATTTCTTCTTCGTAGTTACACAATTACACGTAGTAATTGTATTTTACATTTCTTTGTTCTATAAAAAAAGATTTAGGACCCATTTGATCTTAAAAAGTGCAAGTAGTTTTTTGAAAAAATCTTGTTAAAAAGTGTTTGACTATATAATTTATCACTTTTTAATAAGAATTTTTAACAAAAATTTCAAGATCCCAAAAACTAGAAAAAAATAATTTTTGGGCTAAATTTTAATTTTTGGATACTTTTAATAATTTAAAATTTACCCTAAACTTTTATATTTTATAAAAAAATCCACTATTTATTACTCCAAACTATAATAAATCTTCTTTTCTTTTTGATTCTTCAACGCAACTACATATACAACTCACATACAATACATGATACATGTCTAAGGTGTAACAACATTCAATTTTAGGACTTAACTCTTTCAATAATTTTCAATTGTTTCATTCTTGTCTCCTGGCGAACTATGTGTGCATTAATGCATATAGATCAAGTCAGCAATGATAAACATAGTTAGCACAAAATATGTTTATTATAAAATGATAATATAAATTTATGAGTATTTTTAATAGTTTTTAAAACTTATGAATTTAAATTATATTTTATGTTTTCTTCTCAAAAAGTAAAATATTTTTTTCAAAAATTATAATTAAACACACGTTAAAACTTCACTCAAAATTTTATCAAAAACTATCTTTTAAAAAATATTTAAAAATCTATGATCAAACGCTAGCTTAATAACTAACTATTATAGTGCACCGTGATCGCTGAGCAAAAGCGTATTAAAAGAAAAAGGAAAATCAGTATATAGTGAGTAATATATAACCGACCAACCAATAAACCATTGCTGAATGGCCACCTGTCATGACTCGTTTGTTCCTTCTATGCGTTAAACGTCCAACACGTGTCAATTGCATCACTCCATTTACAATGAATTTAATAATGGATTCTGCCTATCCATTTACATCATCAATCACCTCTCAATATAATCATTTCCTCCATCATTTTTACTTGTTCATCCAAGTAGGCGTTTGACCATGAGAATTTTTTATTTTTTTTTAAAAAATTATTTCACTTTTTTTTAAAATTAGTGTTTGATCATAAAAATTTCAAATATAACTTTAAAATTATATTTGAAAAAGTGAAAATACCATGTTTTTATTTTTTTCCAACTAACTTTTTTTATTTTTTAATTTATTTTTTTTAAAAAAAATTCTAATTTTTTTATTTTCATAAAATAACCCATTTAAATTATATTTCATTTTAAAATTATATTTTATATTTTTTAAAAATACATATTTAAGATCTAGATAATTATTGCAAAAGTTATGGCCAAACACAACTCCAATTCCAACTCCAAATCCAAAAAAGTAAAATATTTTTTGGTTCACATTGCCAAACGACACCTAAATATAGGTGTTTATTTTTGTTTATCTTACTTAATTTTTGATTTATTTTTATTATTAATTATAATCATTTTAAATCTTTTTTAAATAATAAATAATATTTAAAAGGTGAAATAGTAATTTATCATTGTATTGGTTACTAGTTCTTAAAGGATGTGTAATATGTCAAGTGAAATATGAATAAGTGAGAATAAATCAAGTGAGTAACTCCCCTGACTTAATTTATAGTTATTATTTGATTAAGCATAAAATGTAAAAGGAATAATTAATATTTTTTTTTAAAATAACATAGTGAAAGATAAATTTAAAATATTTATTTAGCTATAAATGATCTTATCAAGAATAAAATAAAATTTGAAAGATTAAGTTAATTTTAAATCTAGTAAAATAATATTCTTTTAGACAGATCAGAAGAAAAAAATGTACCACGCAAAAATTAAGATGGTAAAAATAATATAGTATGTGATCAGTAGTGGAGTCACCTAGCTTAAACGATGTCAATTGATATTCTTCAAACGTTATAAAGCAAAAAATTACTTATTTTATATCCCAATCATTTCAATTTATTTGATCCATTTTTTTTTTGAATATATATATCAGAAAAACAATTTTTTTAAAGTAATTTTTTTAATTTTAACTTTTCACTTAGCATGTTTAAGATCGCAAGATTAAAGAATATTTTAATACATTTAATATATCTTTAATTTAAGACTACATAAATTTAAAAAATTATTTTTAAAATTTTTATATCAAATCAAAATAGATTAAATAAATTAAAATAAAAAAATACTGTAATATTTATGCTATATAATAAATTTCTTAATCTTTTCATATTTTTACTTCTTTGTATTATGATCATTTAGTGAAAATTTTGACCTGAGTAATAAAAATTATGATGGCTCGAAAGACTACCAAGTGTCACTCAAGGGATAAATAAAAGGACAAGAATAAAGATTTGAAGGATCTTCTTAGGGTTTGAGAAAGCAAATACACTATTAGCAGCAAAATTTCTCCTTTTCTTCTTGTAGCAGATAATGTTGACTGAACAGACAGTGATAAGAGATTCACTATTAGATATATATTGAAACATGTGCTCAATCTTAAATGAGTGAACCCCTATTTTTCACTTACCGCCACGTGCCTATGGAAACAAATTCAAAAAATTTAAAACATTTCTTTATAGATTTTGAGTTGGAGATTTTATTACAATTCAATTAATTTATTAAGTATGAAATATAGTAATTATATTTGTTCAGTAAATCAAAGTTGCTGAATTCATAAATTATAAGTCTATTAGATCCCAGCCATGTGACTCCTAATCCAGTGAAGCCACTGGAACAAGCAAAGTACAATAATAACATATATAATACTTTATTCGTCTCATTTTATGTGGCATACTTCTTTTTAATTCATTCCAAAAAATATTATTTTTCTATAATTAAAAAAAAATTAATTTTAAAATTTCCCTTAATGAGACGATTTACAACCACACAAATATTCAAAAATTATTTTAAACCACAAGTTTCAAAAGTCTTTCTTTTTTTCTTAAACACCGTGCCAAATCAAAGGGTGTCACATAAAATAAAACGGAAAAAGTATACTTCTATGAAGTGGAGTTTGAAAAAGATAGAATATACATAAAATTTATCATTATTTAAAAAATAGATTGTTTCTAATAGATCTTCAACTAAAAAAAAAGTCTAAAATAATTCCAAAAAAAAGTAACGGATGTACAAGAAATAACAAATAGTAACTGTAACAACCTGTTCCGTCGTTACTGAAAATATCTGCGGTAAAGGTATACGACTTTCATTCGTCATAGGCCTTAGGATCAATTCCTTGGTATGTGAGTGCATTAGTTATGAATTAAGGTCATACAATGCCCCTAGCACAAAGTTAAGTTGAAAGTGTCCTTACCGGTTTAGTTTCGGGCTAAGTTTAAACTAAGGTCAACTTCAAACAAGCACTCATCCTAGAATATAAGGAGTTATGGGGCCTGATACCTACCAAATTAAAGATCTCTGAGTCTTCTTTTCAACTCCATCGATCGTTTGTTAATCTTCTTTCGGAGTAAAAAGTTATGACCGTTTTACTAAAAACTGTCCGTGCTGAAAAGCTGAGGCCGCTATTGTCACGACCCAACTATCGGACCGTGCGGGCACCTACTCTAATCCACCTAGATAGGTGAATCCTTACCACCCGAACCAACAAGCAATGCGGAAAAGAAAATAACCATTAAGTAAGTCCCTTTTATACATGAAAAATCCTTTTACAAATATTTGAAAATTTTTTATACAATAATTTTCAAATAATAACAACCTTTAAAACTTGCAAAATTTTACTAACAATATAACACAACCTCCCCAGAACCTAGTCTAAGCCGGTACAAGAGTTTTTACAAAATGAGCTTATAATATAAGATGGACACAACTCCCACCATAGAAGGAAGTAGGAGCTATTGAAAGATCACCGCAATTCTGAACTTGTGAAACATCACCAACCCTGCAACCAAACTATACCAAAAAAAAAGGTATAGCAAGTGTAGAATCAATACAAACACACGTACTGATAGGCATCATCGGCTGACCCGAATTCACTCCTACCATCATATAAAAATCAAGATAAAATGCACAAGGTAAATGCTTCACCCCCTTTCAACATCACTTTATCAATTCTCCCTATCGGAACCGACCTTCCTAACCTTTCGCTGCCAACTCCACCACCCTAGCCTTGACCCTGACATCTAGGACTTCTCAAGTATCACTCATAACTAGACTTCTCAAGTCACCTTGTCACCTAGACTTCTCAAGTCTCACTTTAACCTTTACCCCAGTTACTACCTTGACTAAATATTCAGACTTAATCCGGCCAACTGCCCCACCAAATCACTTATGCCCGTAGTATTATCTACCATTGTCCGGGACCTTTTCAAGACCTCTAGGACAACTTTTCAACCTATTTATATTAACCAGTAACTACACCCCAGACTCTCAGTCTTCCTCTCAATATACCAATCATATAAAATCCTACTAACAACCATTGACACCTTCAATGACAACAACAGAGTTACATCTAAATTCCTTTATTACATCACATATCCCGGACTCTTCAAGGATCCTCCATCCACACCTAAGTATTCAACAGACTACCCCGGTCTACACCAAGACTCACCCTTAGCTTATTAACCATAATAATTTCTGATCGCCATTAGTACACTTAATGACAACAATTCGTGAACTTATAACCTCTTTTACATAGTCCGGATCCACTCGGATCTCCCTAACACATTTAAGTGTTAACATGGCAAATCTGGTCTACACAAAGATCAATTAATAATCAACATAATAACCCAGTCTACACCAAGATCAACTAATAACCAACATAATAATTCGATCTACACCAAGACCAAACTAATAACCAACATAGTAACCCGATCTACACCAAGACCAACTAATAATCAATATAATAATTCGATCTACACCAAGACCAAATTAATAACCAACATAATAACTCGGTCTACACCAAGACCAAACTAATAACCAATATAATAACCCGATCTACACCAAGACCAAACTAATAACCAACATAATAACCTGGTCTACACCAAAATTAAACTAATAATTAATATAATAACTCGGCCTACATCAAGACCAAACACATAACCAACATAATAACCCGGCCTCTCAAGGACAAAAAATGCAATAACACAATTCATAAACATAACTTGGTTCACTCAGATAACCATTAATAAAGATACAATAATACAATAAAATAAACTCGTACCAGGCGTGGTATTCGAATCAACCGTTAGTGTTATCCCGTACCAGGTGTGGTACCCGAGCCAACCGTTAGTATTTCCATACCAGGTGTGGTATCCAAGCCAACCGTTAGTATTCCCGTACCAGGCGTGGTACCCGAGCCAACCGTTGTATTCTAGTACCAGGCATGGTACCCGAGCCAACTGAATGTCAAACCAATCCACAATCACAAACAATGAACAATCAACTTATAAACCAACAAGCAAAATACACAGTTCAATTCACAAGACTGTTAAACAGGACCTTTAGACATTACTAAATCATTCCCTAAGCAATGTAGACATCAGACAATTACTTAGACCAACATACACAAACATACAGTGCATACAAGAAGCAATAACCATCACCTACTCAATTCCGGGTACACTATGAACCGTTAAATCTCGTCCAGAGACTAACCCCGAATCACCCCTTTAAACATGCCATTAGATATCTTTATTCCTGACCCTCTTTTTAGGACCAAGATACAACATGGGAAAACCTCCCCTAGCCTTAGAAACACAACCATTATGATGTTCTAATTATACCAATTCATTTTTTGAAACTTACATTTCTTGCACATTAGTTGATTACTAACCCTTTCCGGTTCTCCGAACCTTCCCGACATCCTAGTCCCTAAAATTCATTAGCAAAATCATACCAAATAAGTATATATCCAGAATATCACAAAGCACTATCACAAATCTACTATTTCCAGTTTAATCAAACAACCCAATAATCTTCCTCCAGACTCCGTGCCCGAAGACCTAGACATGGATTCTCTCTTTCATTCTACACAATAAATAGGAAATGCAAACAGGTCAAGAGTCTACTCAACGAAAAACTTAGCCTACCTGGATGCCAAACAGCTGTACGATGCAATTTCTGGCTCCGTAAAGGCATTTCTTGATGAATGACAGGCCCAAAATCCATGATTTCACGTTCTTTCAGCCGGAATCCCTCCTCCCCATGGCTCCAAAACTTTGGAGCAGTCTAGGAGGATTTTTGGAGCAACCCTCGTCTGTTTTTGATTATTGAAGGGAGAATGAGATTATAAAATCCGTTTCTGGGCTTTCTAGTTCCGTCATTCCGCTATAGAGGACTGCCAACCGCTACGGCGGTACCGCTATAGCGACCTAAATCCCGCTACAGCGGACTCAATTTTTCAGCACGGATAGTCTTCAGTAAAATAGTTATAACTTCTTACTCGGAAAGTGGATTGACAAACGGTCGGTGGCGTTGGAAAGAAGACTCAGAGATATTTAATTTGGTTTGTAGTGGGACTCCTAACTCCTTATATTATAGGAAGAATGCATATTTGAAGTTGACCCTAGTTTGAACTTAGCCGAAACTAAATTGGTAAGGAAATTTTCAACTTAACTTTGTGCTAGGAGTATTGTATGACCTTAGTACATACCAAATGTACTTTCATACTAAAGAATTAATCCTAACTCTTATTACGAATGAGTGGCACCTGCCTTGATCCCAGATATTTTTTCAGTAACGACGGAACAGATCGTTACAGCTATAGCGGGATTAGGCCACTATAGCAGGGCCGCTACAGCGTGCTATGCGCAGTTAACTGCAATTTTAGACCTAAAATATTATTTTACTTTCCAAACTCGTTCAAGGTCAAGTTAGGGCAAGGGAGGAGCGATTTCTTCAATTTTCTATAAGGTAAGTTCTTCCATCAATCTAACACTCATTTGATTCTAAAATCCTTAGAATAACATTAGATTGATCATAGTGGGAGTAGAAAGTTAACCTAGGTAATTTTTTTTGATGTAAAGTGAATTAATAGGTTGAAATTCCTTGAATTTGAGTTAGTGTTGATAGATTATGTCCTTGGGACTAAAATTTGATCTAACCATTCCAAGATATAGAGATTTTGAGTAGATTGAAGGGTAAAAAATCCTAAAATTACAAGTTTAGCCATGAGCTTGGATTAAAATCAATGAAAGTTATGTTATATGCCTAGAATTGGTAGAACAATGATTAAATTATTGTTTTAGTGTTATTGTTAGATTGAGATTTAATTGAGCAACAAGAAAAAATAGGACAATCGCGTAATAATGCACTCCGTAGCAGCAGTTTGACACTTTGATAGGTTATTATTTATGAGTAGTAGACTGTGGTTTGAAATCATACTCATAATATAAATTTGACAGGAGAAATCATGCATTAGGCCTGCGTACACGGAGTTTGAATGGATAAAACATGTGATTAATATAATAAAGATCTAATTATGTGTTGATATATTAATATATGAATTCTTGATGGGTGTTTTGTATTTGTATAACTCATTGGTGTATTGTAATGTGAATTATGTGATTATAGATGATAAGAAGATCGTGTGAGCTTATAATCTAGTGATTCAACCTAATTATCATAAAAAGGATGAACTTGGTATTATGTGTATTTAAAATACGAGATAATCTTGCTTAAGGTTAGTGATGAGAACTGATTATGATATGAGGGGGCGGTCACATAATTTAAGAGCCTAAGGTCAAGTTAGGCTAAGGGTTAGAAAGTAAAAGGTATAACGATGTATGACTTTAACTAGAGTATAGACTCCATTATATTGAATATGCACTCCTAAAGTGAGTACTTACATTCAATAAATATGACTTGATAATGCTTATTTGAGTAAGACAAAAATTGATCTTCGGACATGTTGTAATTGATGAACCAATGAATTATATCTACTTGTGATTTAATGTGTTAAAGAATGATTGTTGTTTACATGAAATGAGTAACTTGAGTTGACCAAGTGTTTGGGTGGTTGTCTATTGTTGCAATGTATGCTTAAGAAAGGTAATTGTTAAATGATGTCCTAAATGTTAATCACATATAATGAGGTTATATTAAAGGTTTGTTGACTGTACAAGTATGAATTCTTATTCTCATTGTGGTTGTGGTTGTTGTGATATCTGTTGTTATTGTGAAATGTATCGGTACTTGAATATTTTCACAGAATTGATTGATGTTATTCATTGGTTTGATCGGGTACTACGCCAATATATTTTTTATGATTCATTGATTTATTTGGGTACCACGCCGGTATAATATTAATAATTCATTAATTAACTCGAATATCACGCTGGTACAGTACATGAACAAGAGCTCGTCCCCTGCATGTTATGTCTAATGAACAATCATAAGGCCCTTAGCAAGTGTGTACAAGGTATTGATGAGTTTGACGATTTCATGAGTGAATTGAGTTTATGATAACTGTTATTGTTGTTATTTATATTGGTTTTCATGAGTGGACCGGGTTTATGATAACTGTTATTGTTGTTGTTTATATTGATTTCATGACTGGACTGGGTTATATTGTGGATGTTGTTGTGAGATCCTTGTATGATCCAATTACTTGACATATATTTGAGATCCTTATGTGATCCGATTACTTGATATAAATTGGAGACCCTTGAGTAGTCTGAGCTAGGAATGTAGAAGAATGACATATATATTTTGTTATTATCTACTTACTCGTGAATTTGATATAAGTTGTAAGTTATTATTGTAGAGTCATGGTTGTTAACCTGGTTAATGATTGATAGTCAGGGTCTTGACTTGATTTATTATCATATTGACTACATGTAATAAATTGGATAGAACTAAGTCAATGAGAATACGGATGGAAATAATCATAGGTAATATGAGGGATAAAGATAGCATAAGTGGATGAAGGTGATGTGGACTAAATTATTATATAAGTTGTCATGCTTTCTTTCTATGATTTTTATATTTGTATTTACGTGATCTAACCCTGATCGGTTGATAATACCTATCACTACGTATTATTTGTACTGATACTACACTTGCTATACCCTTTTTGGGGTACAGTCTGATTGCAGGATCAATGGATGTTTTTCAGGTGACGTGGATAGTGATCTCCAACAGCTTCTACTAATCTCTTTTCTATGGTGGGAGTTGTATCTTGTTTTATTTTTGTACTTCTCTTAGAAGCTCTTGTACCTGTTTAGACTAGTTCCTTGAAAAGGTTTTTTGTTGTATTTTTTTTAGATTTCACTGTATTTGAAGGTTTTGAAACTGGTTATAATTTTCAAAAGCATTTATGATTTCTTATTAATTTTCTGCATATCTGTTTTAAATGGGTGATAAGAATTCTCCTATCTAGGTAGAATAGAGTAGGTGCTCGCACGATCGGAGTAGTTGAATCATGGTAATAATAAAAATAATAAATAATAATAGAATAATACTACACCAAAATAATAGGATAGACCTTATGATTAATCAAAGGTGTTGTGCCACTTGAACACAAATCTATTTAACGTTTAATCTATTTATGTCCAATCAGTTCATGATAGTAAATTTTTAGACCAAAGCTGACACAACTAAATTAATTGAAGAAGAGAAAACCCCAACGGTCAAGCACTCTCACTCTCAAAAGCGGAGACAGAAGAACCACCAAGTTATCAAGTACACGTCTAAAAAAAGATGGGCGCCCTCTAAGTTGACTATCCTACTCACCAATGGACTATGATGAGGAAGGAGAACGGGAATTGGCCGAAAATTTGAACTTCTTGGCTCCTTCATAGTCTATTTGAAGTACCAAAAATAACAAATACTAACAGAAATTAAAGGACAAGAAACTACAAGAGTAATACTACAACTACTAGTATGGATGGATAACAAGACAATGCACTCTTGTCCACTAACCTTCTATCCTAATTTGTGTCCTCCACAACCTCCTATCTAATGTCAATATCTTTGGCAAGCTAAAACTGTATCATGTCCTGTCTAATCACCTCTCTTCAATACTTCTTTGGTCTACCTCTACCTCTCCTGAAATTATTCCTAGTCAACTTCTCACACTTTTGCACCGAGGCATCTCTGCATCTCCTTATCACATGTCTGAACCATCTCAACCTCACTTGGTGCATTTTATTCTCCATTACAGTCACTCTCACCTTATCTTTGATATTCGTATTTCTAATTCTATCTCTCCTAATATGCTCACACATTTATTGTTGTATTCTCATCACCACCACTTTCATTTTTTGAACGTGAGAGTTCTTGACTGGTCAACACTTCGTCTCATACAATAAAATTGTTCTAGCCACCACTCATGGTAGAAGTTGCGTTTAAGTTTTGGTGGCACCTTCTTATCACACAAAACTTTGGATGCGAGTCTCCATTTCATCTATCCTGCACTAATATGGTGAGTGACATTCTCTTTTTGATGACATGTGTATCAAGCCTCATTTTTATGTCAGTCTCATGTGTCACACCACTAAACTTGCACTCCAAGTATACTATCTTGTTCCTGCTCAACTTGAACCTTTTAGACTCTAGGATTTGTCTCCAAACTTTCAGCTTAACATTAACTCCATCTCGAGTCTCGTCAATCAAATCTATGTCATTCAAAAATAACATAAATCATGGCACCTCACATTGTGACATCAATGCATCCGTCATCAAGGCTAAGAATTGATTCTTAGGGCAACCCTATCAAAACTGAGAAGTGTTCTGAGTCTCCTCCTACTGTCCTTATCCGAGTGTTGGGTCTATCGTACATGATTTTGGTATCCCTAGTGTATGCCACATGTATACCTTTAGTCTCCAAGCACCTACATAGAATCTTCCTAGGAACTTTGTCGTAAGTCTTTTTGAGGTTGATGAACACCATATGTAAGTCCTTCTTCCTCTCTCTATACTGCTCCACTAGTCTCCTTAAGAGATAAATGACTTATGTAGTTGAGCGCCTCGATATAAATCTGAATTGGTTCTCGAAAATAGCCACGCCTCTCCTCAGACCCATCTCCACCATCCATTTCTACACATTCATAGTGTGGCTTAGCAAGTTGATACTCCTATACATTAGTGCATGTGACCATGATTTCAAATCATAATTTGAAATTAAATTGATTTAAAGTTATTTGGATCACATGCAAGATAGATCTCAAAAGTTATACTTTTTCTTAAACATGAAAATCTCACAATGTGTGAAAACTATCTAAATTTTCTCAATTCTAATAATTTCACCAAATAAGCAAAATTATAATTCATAAATAAGGTATCAAATATCCTAACACATCGCATTAAAAAAAAGAGTAAAAGAATACAAATAAGTGAATAAGTTTTATGTTAAAGCAACTATCTATACATAGTGTGCTGTATAGTTCCTAATAGCTCAATTGCCGATAATCTTCAAATGACAAATGATATCCATCTCAAAAAAACAAGTAAATAAAAAATGATACAACATATAAAATCATTACGTAATTATATATTATCATTAGTATGATGAAAGGACACTTTATAATTGCATGTTAAGCTCAAACAACATAATTTTAGGGAAGATAAATAAATTATTATTATAATTTTATTATTGATTTCTTTATATAAAACATATTCTGCTAATTAATTTAACAAAAAGAAGAAAATCAGATAAATTCAGTAATTGGAGGAAAAACTTGAAGTCACAATACGATATTTGAGGCATGAATTAAGTTGTTTAAATAGGATCAAAATTTTTCATTTTCAAAAACCTTCACTTTTTTCTTTGATATTGAATATGTAACGCAAATATATTATTTAATAATATTTATGTAATTTTAAAAAAAATTGGGTATTCAATTGTATATGACACATCATATAATTTATATATATACTAGTTATGCACGGGTCCAATGTATGCTATTTTTTCTGTTTCAATTTATGTAACACACATTGAATTTAGAGAATCGATCAAATTTATTTTTTACGATTTTTAAATATCTTAAGTTGTTAATTATTGTGAATTATAATACTTTTTTTTTATAAAATTTTCAGATAATATATGTTACTCTCTCTGTCCCAAAGAGTCGCCCCAATTTGTTTATATAGTTTTTAGATATTTTAAGTTATTAGTTATTGTGATTTATAGTAGTTTCTACGTAATTTTTGAATAATATATGTTACTCTCTCTACTTCAATTTATGTGACGTTGATAAAATTTAGAGTCAATTAAATTTTTTGTCTTTTAAATATTTTTAATTATTAATTATTGTGATTTATAACACTTTTTACATCATTTTAAAAAATATATATGTTACTTTCTTTTTCTCAATTTATGTGACACCGATAAAATTTCGAGAGTTAATTATTTTTTTTGTCTTTCAAATATTTTAAATTGTTAGTTATTGTGATTTATCCTTTTGCGTATTTTTTAAATATATAATAGATTTTTTTTAAAAAAATAAATAAATTAAAACAAAGATTGAACCCACAAAAAATGAGCATGGGTCCACAATATTAGGGAATGGCCTAAGCAGGCATACTGACGGGGTGGTGTGCTTAGGCCCATTCCCTCTTATTAGATAGTAATATATATATATATATAGCTAATCTTTAAAATAGCTAGGAAGAACTTTTTTCTTGGTTTTAAAGTGTTTTAGAAGATTTCAATTGTAAAGGTTTTAGAATTTTCTTAATTAAATTACGTATATCAAATGTAGTGACAGTAGTTATACATGAGAGAACAAACTAAAAGTAAAAAAGGGTAAAAATGTTATGAAACTAATAATTGTGGATGTCCACTATCCTAGAAATAAATTCTCCACTACTCTTCACTATTATGATATTAACTTCATATCTATATAACCTTCCTCCTTGATCTTCTCGCATGACATTCATGGTTAATGTCATATTTATGACTATCCTTTTATATGTCTCTATGTAAGATTATAAATAGAGGCATAAGAATTTATATTGTATACACTTTAACACTTGAAGACATTTGAAAAACACTTGAAGACATTTGAAAAACACTTGAAAAAATAAGAAAGTTTTCCTTTCTTGTCTTTCCTTGCCGTTTTTGCTTTCTTCTTTTGATGTATTATACCGACTCTTTTAAATTAATTTTACAATACGTTATTAGTATAAAACTTTAGCCGACTGAGGAATTAATACATTGATGATAAGTTGGGTTGTGAAGTCTTTCACTGTGGTGTCTTCGAACTTCTAACCAAAGAAGAAGTTAAGTGTAAGTAAGATTTATCTAATCTTGAGATTAGATTTGATAAGGGATACAAGTAAAGTATATGATGTTTTTGCTTCTCTAATATTACACAAACACATATATATATATATATGAGGTTAGAAGCACGTAGCTCTTGAACGACATATCTGCTTCTAGCCAAGGCTAATTTTGATATTCTATAATTTTTTGTGTTTTAGGAAGATTGTGTCTCACTGCTTTATAGGTGTACCTTTTTATTATTGAACACAAAATCACCACATGTGCTCATTTTACCTCTTTTTCATTGTACTTCAGCTTTTCTTTTGGTTAGTAGGCCCTATCCTTTACTTTTTGAATGTCAATTTCATTTTCTTTATCACAATTTTTTCTATATAATTCGTTCATTATTGGTTGATCATTTTTTAGTATTTAAGTCATCTAAATTTTAATTTTTATTTGAATGCCATGAAATATTAATTACTTCATTTATAATATTTAATTTGCAAAACATAATAGAGATGAATAAGGAACTCAAAAAATATAATATATTAAGAACGAAATATATATGTGATATTATAAGAGAGGGTGAAAAATAATTTATACCTTCAATTTCTTATATACTTAAAATTTTTTTTGTCTTATCCCCATATATTAATTTGTGCATATATGTGAAGTTTTAAGGATTTGAACGTTTCAATCTAGGAATAAGATGATTCAAATGATGTTTTTAAATTTATATATTTTAAAATGATGTAAAAAGCACTATAAATTATACTCCATCTGTCTCATTTTATATGACTCACTTTTCTTTTTAGTCAGTCCCAAAAAGAATGACACATTTTTCCATTTAGTAATAATTTAATTTTAAAATGCCCATTCTACCCTTAATGAAATGATTTATAACCACACAAATATCTAAGACTCATTTTAGACCACAAGTTTCAAAAGTCTTCATTTCTTTCTTAAAGTCCGTGTCAAGTCAAAGTAACTCATATAAAATGGCACGGAGGGAGTAATTATTAATAACTAAAAATATTTAAAAGATTTAATTGACTCTCAAAATTTTATTAGTGTCACATAAATTGAAACAGAGAGAGTGATATATATTATTAGCAAATTACGTTCAAAGAACTATAATCACAATGATTTTAACAACTTAAAATATATAAAAGATCATATGAAATTTTAATTAACTGTGACAAATTTTATCTGTGCTACATAAATTAAAATAGAAAAATTAATATATATTAGACCCGTACTGACACGGGTTCTAATATCTAATCCCAATATATAAGATCCATAAGGTATTAGGTCAGTTCAAGTTGTCCGTCGTATATCATACATGTTCTCTTACTCGTCCAATTTTTTCCTTCTATTTTAAGAAATTTTATTTTTAAGTCCTTCAATTAATATTTTATCGTATTAAATATTTAATTTTTAGATATATATTTGACCTATTATGTTATTGATTTAGAGTGAGTCGGTGAATTCAAAGTCTATATCACTAAAAGGATAAGACATCGAATTTGAGTCCTAATGCATTATAATAATATGATGTTAGATTAGAGTCCCAATGAATTATGGCCTAATACACTTTTATATGGATAAGACATTAAGTTTGAATCTTGATGCACTCTATTGATGACATCATATTAACTGAGGCAAATAATATAATTTTGATGAAAAATAATGATGTTTGTTCCATTGAATTTGCTCCATTCCCTTAAGTGAATGTGATAGCAGTATATGATAAGTCTGAAAGATGACAAAATAATTATTGTAATTGTAAAAGTGAATGCAAATGTGAAAAATAACAAAATAAATAATAGTCATATTGTGATGAAGAACATTAATTATTGATCTCAAAATGGTCCTTCAAAATTGAAGGTAAATTTTACCATCAATTGCTATGAAAGGTCATTGGCGATTATCATGCGACTTAATTTGATAAATTTTATAAATTCTCTATCAAGAAAAAAGAAGCAAAGTGGAGGATCACTTGATCTTTCAAAGTGATGTTGATCAGGATCATATAAATATGACAAATATTAAGGTATGACAATGAGCTTAAAATAAATTTATGAAGCACATACATTGATTAATCCATCTCTTGAAGAGAGTGTGACTTATGATAAGCATCGTGAATACTCGATCATTCTTGAAAATGAATGTGTCAAGATGTAATAAAAATAATGAATAATGACGTACTCACAGATGGATGAATAAATACCACAACTCACCTCTACGAGAGGTTTGACATTTTTTTTTTGATATTAACAATTATCGATCAAGTACTTTTAGTACATTACAAATATTATGATATGTCTTATTATAGATTACCAAAAGGTAAAAGCAAGAAATAAGTCTTGCCTATAATATTTTTTTATCTTGATCATAAGTATATAATTTTCTTCTTGAAAGAAATGTTCACCATAAGGGTGGTGTTATGAAATATGATAATACACAAAATTAATTAAGAGCTCCAGAAGAGCAAATGTGTTACTACTCCAAAGAATATTATTCATAATATTGAAGTTGCGATAAGTCTCAAAAGAAACTTATTAAGTTTCAAAGACATTGTAAAAATGAATTATATTGAGACTATAAATTATAAAAAGATTTAATATCTTTATATTACAACAATTAAAGTGAATTATAAATATTTATGTGAAAGATTATCTGTTTTTTTTTAATTTGTGGTACACAAATATGAGCATGATGATGAAATCACATGCGAAGTAAACTAAAAATTTACAAAAATAAATATCAATTGACATGACCGGCTAATCATCCCGATTCAAATATAATACCAAAATAACTAAGAATTCATGTGGTTATATGCTGAAGAAATAAAAAAAAATTACGAATTCTCTTTTATTGCTTGTTCTCATTATAAATTGATCATAGTATCAGTTTAGGTTGAAATTATATCTCTTGAATTTTTAGAATGTATAAAAAGTGAATATGAGCCGTTCACCTGCCATGTAGACCATATACTATTATATAATTTTAATAGATGCATTTATAGTATGGTCACATGTGCATTTATTATTGACTTGCAGCTTGATTTTGTCAAGATTTATTTGTTCAAGTTATTAAATTAAGAGTACAGTTTCAAGCTATAAAATTATATTGATAATGTTAATTTATATCCAAATTGATTTAATAGAAATTGTATGTCTCTTATTATAGCTAAATCATTAATTATGAAATAGAACTCTCAAAAAAAATTGTATGATATATTGTTTAAGAGAAAAGACATCAGAACACTCCTAGACTTGTCCCGAAAACTTACTTTAGACATTTAACTTCACGGGTAATTAAATACCCCCCTAAACAAGTTTGAAGTGAATTTAATTACCCCTAACAGGTGACATGGCATACAACTCGAGAAAAGCGCGTGAAAAGAAAAAAAAATGCTTCAAACAGTTCACGTGTCATCTTTTTATTGGAGGAAACTTAATCATATATTCTTAATATTTTTATTTTTTATTTTAGATTTTCTTTTTCCTTTTTTTTCTTTTCTCTCTTTTCTCTTTCTCCACGCTCTCATATTTTCCGGCGGCCATCCCCAGATTTTTTGGCGGCCATCCCCCAATGCTCCAGATTTTTCGATCGGTCATATTTTTTCATTTCATTGAGACCCTTGTTTTTCAAATGGGTCTTTATCATTAAACTCATGATTCTACTATGTGAATTTTCCTTTGATTAATCAAAAGCGTGAATTCCCCAATGCTCCAGATTTTCCAATCGGTCATATTTTTCCATTTCATTGAGACCCTTGTTTTTTCAAATGGGTCTTTATCATTAAACTCATGATTCTACTATGTGAATTTTTCTTTGATTAATCAAAAGCGTGAAAAAAAGCCTCTCAAATTTTCTGGCCAAATTTAACAGTGAGTTTTTCGGTCAAATTTTTCAATCAAATCACTTTACTCAGATCTTACACCTTATAAATTAAAATTCAAGATTCAAAAATAGAGATTGAAATTTTTCCACCTTCATTAGAAAATCTAGTTCCGACAACCTTGTTTTCCTCTATACAATTGTTTATCTAATCTATAAATTATCTTGTTGAGGCCTTTATATTTGGGGTGATGTGTGTGTTATAAAATTAGATAATTGAAAAAAATTATGTCATGAATGTGAAGCTTATAGCCATGAAAATAAAAAAAAAATAGAAAAAAAAGAGGAAGAAGGGAAAAACTTAAATAATAATAATAAATAAAAAAATTAAGAATGGTGTTATACACGTGTCAAGCGCGTGTATAACACTCATGTACACTGATCTGGGTTTATTTCGAAAAGGGAAGATTAAATTCACTTCAAACTTGTTTAGAGGGGTATTTAATTACCCGTGAAATTTAAGGTTTAAAGTAAGTTTTCGGGACAAATTTAGGGATGTTTTGATATCTTTTCTCATTGTTTAATATGTAGTAATATTCATATGCATCAAGCCAACAAGGTTCCCCTATTACAATTGGTTCAGAGCCAAAAATTAAATAATTTTCATCTAAAAAATTGATATACAGTATATGATTTAATTGCTCCACCATTATACAAAGATGAATTTCAAAATGAGGTTTATTAAATTGTCTAGTATTAGGGGAAGAAATGATTAACTGCTGAAAATTATGTGAGGATGAATTATCTAAATCCTCATAAAAATATATAACTTAAAGTTTAAGAGATAATTCATTTGCAAAATATTATTTATCAATAGTAAGATGTATTTATTGACTGTACGTTATAATTCAATTTCAAATGCTTCAATAAAAAGTCCTTGAAAAATAAAATTTTTGGCACGTCTGAAGCATGATAGACCAATCGATTTCAAGGATAAAACTCCTTGAAGAAGGAGAGTAGAAAAAGATCAGGATATCCAGAATAATGAGACAAGTGATTTAAAAAGAATACCACGACATAATATTTCATAAAACCTTGACAAAGGTTCAAGTACTCGAAAATGATGAAAATAAAAAGATATCGATAAATTATGTCGTATTGAAATTGATATCAAATGACAATCGATGATAGTTTTGATATGATGTCGCGCTCTAAATTATAAATGATGATGAGGATCTTGAATTCAAATATTTCAAAAAGTGTGGACAGATAATTGATTGACCAAATAAAAATATAAAATTTAAGTATACTTTATTTATTTGAAAAAATAATGTAGACTTGTAGTTCAAAGACTAAGATATGTCAATGGTATAAATAAATTCTTGTGCGAAGGTAAAATAAAAAATAAAAAATTCTATGATATAAAATATAATTTGTGTCTTGTGACATAAAGATTTTTTTCGCAAAAATCCTAACATTATTGTATGGAGATGTGTTCTTTTAGTGAATGCAATAAGATTTCTTTCAACTTGGCAATACATGAAAAATTTGAATACATATAATAAATGATTGTCATGTCTAACTAGACGGTGAAGGTTATATGAAAATACTTAAAGGATTTAATAGGTCTTAAAGTGATTTTATTGAGTACCCAATGACTATAAGATATTTACATTAAAAAAGATTAATTTTGATATCATAAAATGGTTAGAAAGTATCATGTCTTAGTGCAATTTGTGCACTTATGCATAATCATCCTGCTATTACTATTCATGAGATAATATTTTTTATTAATGTGCAGACAATATATAAAAACTTAACTTTACTAAATAAAGAGAACACTTTTATGTGGAGATAATTGAGTGAAACCAAATATTGGTATAAATTTATTATTTCTAATCAACATTGTCAAAGTATTATTGATTATACAATTGCAGGAGAATTATATATATCACTTATTGCACGAAAGTTCTCTATTTACATGTGAGGGTACTGTCATATTATCATATATTACAAAGCAATCATTAATATTTATTCAAGTCCTTCTAAGATTACTAGCAACTTCTAAAATAAGTGGCTCAACACATAGAAGATGTGTGATTTTTTTTGACAATAAGTGTAACAATCGGATCCGTCGTTACGGGTAGTCCAATCATGCCAAGTTTTATAGTTAGAAAACTTTGGGTTTGGAAGTTTAAAATTTTGGGCTAGTCTAGTCTCGGTCGATTTAGGGGGGAGGTATGGTCTAGGGCAATCCGGGTAAAGATTGGGTTGGATGTCTTGTGTTGAGCTAGTTTTCCTCGTAGCTATCACATAAAGGAGTGCGGGAGATTTTTTGGAATCAAATTCGGGTAAGTAGAACTCCCAGAATCGAGATTGACGTGAAGGGATTGTTCTGGGATGTCGGAAAAATAAGTGTGTTATAAAATAGACTAATTTTGGAGGTTTTACGACTTTCTGTCCTGTATCAATCGCTATAGCGGTTGACACTCCGCCATAGCGACATCCGCTGTAGCGTAGAAATTACCGCTACAGCAAAAGTCAACCTCCGCTGTAGCAGAGTCGTCCGCTATGGTGGTACTGCTATAGCGGAGCGGACCGATATAGCAGAGCGTGATGCGATTTAATGCAGAAATATTCCCCAAAATATTCAGTTTTCACAATTTCATTTTGGGAGAAGGGCAAGGCGATTTTCCTCCGTTTTTCATTATTTTTCTTCCCTAAGGTAAGGTTTCTACTCTCCAATCTTCGTACTACTTTTTCTACGCGGTAGAATTGCTAGGAGGGAACTTGAGAAAAGGTTGGAATAACCTAGGGATGGTAGAATTCGGGGAAGAAGGGAGATTCTAGGCATAAAAGTTCTTGGGTATTGTTAAAGTAAGGTATTATGATCGTATGTTGCTAAATTCTCTATTTTTATCCGTGAAAAGGATAGAACTAGGGAAATTAATTGCGGGAAGCCCGGGATAAATGGTAGGATGATCATGGGTGGCCTGGAGGTCTGGAATTTGGTGTAATCTGGGTAATGCGCAGGCCTTGTTGTTAATTCAAAGTACTTGTATGTTGTTTTAGACCAAGAACGAGAAAGGAATTCAAAACACGAGAAAGCTCGGGTTGAGTAGAGCTTGGATCATTTCGAGATAGGTGATGTCTTACGATTCTTGTGAATGTTGTATATTTCGTACTCTTATCTAAGTGTTTGTATGAATTGCATTGCTTAGAGGAATTGTATAGAATGTCTAAGGGTCCTGTTTTACAGTTTGTGAATTGAATGATGTGTTGCTTGTTGTCTTACAAGTTGTTTGTTCATTATTTGACTGTGGATTATTGAAATTCGGTTGGCTCGGGTACCATGCCTGGTACGGGTTTATTTTACTGTATCATTGCATTGATATTGGTGCATTTATTGACTGTTATTAGTTTCGTGAGTGGACCGGACTATTTTTATTGAATTGTGATATTCATTGGTGGTCCTTGAGTGATCGAGAATTCTGTTATATCTATTGAGTTGGTCTTGGATTAGGCTAAGTTGTCTGTTTAACACTTAGGTGTTGTTTAGAAGGGATCCCAGGGTGGGTTCGGGCTAGGTAAAAAGGATGATTTATTGAATTCTGTGATTGTTGTTTAGAGTTATAAAAGGTGGATTTTATGTGGGAACAAGCTAGATAGAGACTTGTAGTCTAGGGGAGCCTATTGACTTGTTGCATATTTTTTGTACTTATACTTGATTTGCTGTACTAATTATACACTGTTTTAATTGGAACTGGCTGATGATCCTGCCAGTACACAGTGGTGGTGTACTGATACTGCACTTGCTTTTCTTTCTTGTGAGTACAAGCAATCTTCCAGCGGCTGAGATGCGACCTCATCTGTAGTACCAGCGTTTCCAGACTTCAAGGGTGAGCCACTTCGATCGAGCTGCCTTGAATCTATCATTAGGGTTGTAGCCCATTTATTTCTGGCTTAGACTATTTCTGTTATTTTGGGGTTGCATCCCTGTACTCTAGATATTGGTAGATGTTTGGTACTGCGACTTTAAGATCCTAGAGGGGTAATTTTTGCAGGTTAACTTAATGAAGTTGCTTTATTATTATTGAATTGCTAGTTTACTTTTATGTACTGGTTTTGAGCTGTTAGAACGATTAAGTTCGGGAAAGTGATGGTTTGCTCACCCGGGGGTTGGGTGAGTGCCACTCACGGCAGTCTGAGTTGTGACAAAAATGGTATTATAGCCCTAGGTTCGTTGATATCGTCGTACCAAACAGGTCTAGTAGAGTCTTGCAGAACGGTGCAGAGACGTCCGTACTTTTCTTCAAGAGGCTATGGGGCTTTAGGAAAACTATCTCTTCCTTCTTTCCTTCGTTCTATAACTTGATTCCAATTTTTATCTAGTGATACAAATTGGTATCTAATCTCATTCAATCTTCTGTCCGCAGATGGTTAACACAAGGAAAAACGGAGCTAGAGCAGTGATCCCAGCAACGGGTTCGGCTGTCCGTGGAAGAGGCAGGGGAAGGGGCAGAGGACGAGGTAGAGCCACACCCGCCAGGGGTGGAGCTCGAGCGGCTTCTGGAGAGTGTGAAACGACCCCTCCCCCATCTCAAGAACATGTTGCTGAAGATGTAGAAGTTTTGATTGAAGATGGTGAGGTGTAGGAGGAGGCAGCACCGGTTGGGGGTGCGGGCCTTCCTACTATGACACCAGAAGCCTTTCAGCAGGCTTGGAATATTTTGAGTGGTTTGGTTGGTGCTGGAGCCATACCCGCAGCTTTTGCAAACCAGGCCTTGGATACTCAGCCAGCAGTTACTACAACACCTAGGATGGATGCAGCTTCAAGCACGAATGATTTCTTCAGGCCACTGCTAGGCCCAGTGATGACAGGGAATGAGCATGAGATGCTGACCAAGTTTCTCAAGCTGAAACCTCCTACTTTTCAGGGTACTGATAGGGAGGATGCTTATGAGTTTATCTTGGATTACTTTGAGAGGTTGCACAAGTTGGGTATTGTACGTCAACATGGGGTTGAGTTTGTCACATTTCAGCTGCAGGGTGATGCTAAGCAGTGGTAGAGATCTCATGTGGAGTGCCGGTCTTCTGTTCTACCCCCACTGACTTGGTAACAGTTCCACGCTTTATTTTTAGAGAAGTATGTACCCCGTACTTTGAGGGACTGGAAGAAAGATGAGTTCTTGAACTTGGAGCAGGGTAGCATGTCAGTCTCTGCTTACGAGGCTAAGTTCCATGCCTTGTCTCGTTTTTCCACACATATGTTGGGTTCCGAGGAGGAACGGGTCCGATTGTTTGGGAAAGGGTTGAATACTGAACTGCAGGTAATGTCAGTGCATATGACTTCTTCAGGGAAGGGCTTTAATGATGTGATGGATTATGTGAAGAAGTTAGAAGGAGTTAAGCATGCGGGATAGGCTAAGGCTTTAGCTAAGAAGCCCGGAATAAGGGAAATTTTGGTGGTTCATACTCCAGGGGCCAGAATCAGCAGGCATACTCAGCCCGTCCTATTCAGTCAGCTCTGCTAGCTGCTATAGGTGGTCGTCAGGAAGCTCATAATCAGTCTTCAGCTCCTAGAGGCCAGAGAGAGTCTTATACATCAGCTAGAAGGCCTACACTTGATTGTGGTTGCTTCCATTGTGGTGATCTGGACCACTTTAAGAGGGAGTGCCTACTCAGGCAGACAGGTAATCAGGGTTAGCAACAGCCTAGAGCGGTGGTCCCAGCAGGTAGAAGCGGTAATGCTAGAGGTCATCCACAGGGTGGGCAAGGTAACTTTCAGGGAGACCGAGGCGACAGAGGGAATGGCGGCGCGGGCAGGGGTGCAATGCAGCCAATCCGAGAAGTTGCCTGGATTGATGATCAGGCTCATTGCTAAGCTTTTCCAGGGAAGACCAAGACAAAAACATCAGATACGGTGATCACAGGTACCATTCTTATCTGCGATAAAATGGCTTCGGTATTATTTGACCCAGGTTCTACATATTCTTATGTTTCTATGAGTTTTCTGTTGGGTCTGGAATTGACTTGTGATATCCTTAATTCCCCTATCCATGTTTCTACCCCAGTTGGAGAGTCTGTGATTGTGACTCATGTTTATCGTGACTGTTCTGTTGTGTTTGTGGGGTTGCATACTTGGGTAGACTTGGTAATTCTAGATATGACTGATTTTGATATTATCTTGGGCATGACCTGGCTATCCGCTTATCATGCTGTGTTGAACTGTAACACCAAGACTGTGGCTCTAGAGATTCTGAGTAAGGATAGACTAGAGTGGGAAGGTGTGTACTGGCCTAAGCCAGTTAAGGTTATCGTTTGTTCGGGCTAAAAAGCTAGTGGGAAGGGGGTTTCTAGCCTTCTTGGCTCATCTCCAGGATGATAGTGTGGAGTCCCCATATATTGAGTCAGTTCCGGTGGTTTCTGAGTTTCTAGATGTGTTTCTAGCGGATTTGCCTGGTATGCCTCCGGACAGGGATATAGACTTTTGTATTGATTTGGAGTCATGCACTCATCCCATTTATATTCCTCCATATTGTCTGGCTCCGACAGAGTTAAGGGAACTTAAGACTCAACTGCAGGAACTCCTAGATAAGGGATTTGTCCATCCTAGTGCTTCGCCTTGGGGTGCTCCTGTGTTGTTTATAAAGAAAAAGGATGGTAGTATGCGGATGTGCATAGATTATAGGCAGTTGAACAAGGTGACCATCCGAAATAAGTACCCTCTACCCCGCATTGATGATTTATTTGACCAGCTTCAGGGTGCATCAGTATTTTCAAAAATCGACTTGAGGTCGGGGTACCATCAGTTGAGGATTAGGCCTGAGGACATTCCTAAGACTGCTTTTCAGACTCGGTATATGCATTATGAGTTCCTAGTAATGTCGTTTGGTTTGACCAATGCACCGGCAGCATTCATGAGTTTGATGAATGGGGTATTTAAGTCATATTTGGATTCCTTCGTGATTGTGTTTATCGATGATATTTTCATCTACTCTAAGAGTTGGGAGAAACATGCTAGTCATCTCCGTATTGTTTGACATCTTGAGACGCCAGAAGCTTTATGCGAAGTTCTCCAAGTGTGAATTTTGGTTGACTTCAGTTGCCTTCTTGGGGCATGTAGTGTCAGAAAAGAGGGTGATGGTACATCCCCAGAAAATTGAAGCAGTTAAGAGTTGGGCTCGGCCTAGTTCTGTGACTGAGGTGAGGAGTTTTATTGGACTCGCAGGGTACTACCGGAGGTTTGTTAAGGATTTTGCGTCTATTGCTACTCACCTGACCAGGCTGACACAGAAAAATGTACCATTTGTGTGGTCCAACAAGTGCGAGGTGAGCTTCCAAAAGCTTAAGACGCTTCTGACCACGGCTCCTATATTGTCCTTGCCGGTTGAAGGTAAAGACTTTATTGTTTACTGTGATGCTTCACATTCTGGTTTGGGTGTTGTGTTGATGCAGGATAGGAATGTGATAGCCTATACATCTAGGTAGTTGAAGGTGCATGAGAGGAACTATCCTAATCATGACTTAGAATTGACAGCAGTGGTCTTTGCACTTAAGATTTGGAGACACTATCTCTATGGTGTCAAGTGTGAGGTGTTCACCGATCATCGCAGCTTGCAGCATGTGTTCACTCAGAAATATTTGAATTTGAGGCAGAGAAGGTGGATGTACTTAGTGAAGGACTATGATGTGACTATTCAGTATCATCCGGGTAAGGCTAATGTGGTGGCAGACGCATTGAGCCTTAAAATAGTTAGCATGGGTAGTTTGGCTTGTTTGGGGGTGTCCAAATGACCACTAGCAAGGGAAATTTGGGCCTTAGAGGCCAATTTCATGCACTTGGGTGTTTCAGAACAGGGTGGATTGTTGGCCATCATTGAGGTCAAAGCCACCTTCATAGAGGAAATAAAGGCCAACCAGTTTCAGGATCCGAAACTTAGTAAGCTTCGAGGTAAGGTAATATCCGGGGAATCCAGGGACATCACGTTAGACTTTGGTGGAGTACTAATTTTCAGAGGAAGGATTTGTGTTCTTGGGGTTGATGATATAATTCAGAAAATCTTGGTGGAAGCCCATGGTTCGCGGTACTCAATTCATCCGGGTGTGACCAAAATGTACAGGAATTTAAGGCAGCGTTACTGGTGGCCCGGAATGAAAAGGGACATTGTTGACTTTATGTCCAAGTGTCAAAATTGCCAGTATGTAAAGTATGAGTTCCAGAGACCTGCAGGACTACTTCAGAGGATGCCCATTCCAGAATGGAAGTGGGAAAGGATAGCCATGGACTTTGTGGTGGGTCTTCCCAAGACATTGGGGAAGTATGAATCAATTTGGGTCATTGTTGATAGACTGACCAAGTCCTCTCATTTTATTCCGATCAAGGTAGATTACAATTCACAACAATTGGCTAAGATCTACGTGAAGAAGATTGTGAGATTGCATGGGATGCCACTGTCCATCATTTCAGATAGGGGTACGCAGTTCACCTCTAAATTTTGGGGTAAGCTACATGAAGATTTGGGTACACAAGTCACTTTTAGCACATCCTTCCATCCTCAGACTGATGGTCAGTCGAAGAGGACGATGCAGGTATTGGAGGACATGCTGAGAGCATGTGTGATGGAATTTGGCGGTCATTGGGACTAGTTTCTACCATTGTGCGAGTTCTCATACAGCAATAGCTATCACCTCCAGTATTGACATGGCACCATTTGAGGCGTTGTATGAGAGGAGCTGCAGATCACCGATTGGGTGGTTTGAAAAAGGCGATATAAAGCCTTTGGGAGTAGAATTGGTAAAAGAAGCACAAGAAAAGATAAGGGGCATTCAGGCTAAATTGATGGCTACCCAAAGCAGGCAGAAGGAGTATGCAGATCGCAAGGTCTGGGACATGGAATTTCAGGTTGGTGAACAGGTATTGTTGAAAGTGTCACCAATGAAGGGAGTTATGCAGTTTGGTAAGAAGGGCAAGCTTAGCCCTCGGTTCATGGGTTCGTTTGAGGTTCTTGAGATTGTCGGGCCAGTGGCTTATAAGTTAGCACTGCTGCCCAGTTTGTCGGGCGTCCATCCGGTATTTTATGTATCCATGCTTAAGCGATACCATGGGGATGGGGACTACATTATCAAGTGGGATGAAGTGCTTTTCGATAAAGATCTTCATTATGAGGAGGAACCAGTCTGGATTCTTTCTCGGAATATCCGGAGGTTGAGGACAAAGGTGATTGATATGGTAAAGGTTTAGTGGAAGCATCATCCGATTGAGGAAGCCACTTAGGAAACCGGTAAGGACATGCGGGACAAGTACCTTCATTCGTTTGAGAATTCAGGTACTACACTTTCTTTCCTTTATTTCTTTAAATTCAGGTTTGATCATTCGGGGATGAACGATGGGTAAATTGGTATCTATTATAACGACCGGGTCTGTCGTTATGGGTAGTACAATCGTGCCAAGTTTTAGATTTAGAAAACTCCGGGTTTGGGGGTTTGAAATTCTGGGCTAGGCTAGTCTCGACTGGTTTAGGGGTGAGGTATGGTCTAGGGTAATCCGGGTAAAGATTGGGTTGGATATCTTGTGTTGAGCTTGTTTTCCTCGTAGCTAACATATAAAGGAGTCCGAGGGACTTTTTAGAATTGAATCTGGGTAAGTAGAACTCCCGAAATCAAGGTTGACGTGAAGGGATTATTCCGGGACGTCGAGAAAATAAGTGTGTTGTAAAATGGACTAATTTTGGAGGTTTTATGACTTTATGTCCTGTGTCAATCGCTATAGCGGTTGACACTCCGCCATAGTGACCTCCGCTGTAGCAGAGAAATTATCGTTACAGTAGAAGTCAACGTCGATCAGCCTCCGCCATAGTGGATGACTCTGCTACGGCGGTACCACTATAGCGGAGCGGACCGCTACAGCAGAGCGTGATGGGATTTAATGCCGAAACATTCCCCAAAACATTCAGTTTTTACAATTTTATTTTGGGAGAAGGGAAAGGCGATTCCAGGCAATTTTCCTCCATTTTCCATTGTTTTTCTTCCCTAAGGTAAGGTTTTTACTACCCAATCTTCGTACTACTTTTCCTACGCGGTAGAATTGCTAGGAGGGAACTTGGGAAAAGGTTGGAATAACCTAGGGATGGTAGAATCCGGGGAAGAAGGGGGATTCTAGGCATGAAAGTTCTTGGGTATTGTTAAAGTAAGGTATTATGATCGTATGTTGCTAAATCTCTATTTTTATCCATGAAAAGGATAGAATTAGGGAAATTAATAGCGGGAAGCCCGGGAAAAAGGGTAGGATGATCATGGGTAGCCTGGGGGTTTGGGATTTGGTGTAATTCGGGTAATGTGTAGGCCTTGTTGTTAATTCAAAGTACTTGTATGTTGTTTTAGACCAAGAACGAGAAAGGAATCTGAAACACGGGAAAGCTCGGTTGAGTAGAGCTTGGATCATTTCGAGGTAGGTGATGGCTTACGATTCCTACGAATGTTGTATATTTTGTACTCTTATCTAAGTGTTTATATGAATTGCATTGCTTAGAGGAATTGTGTAGAATGTCTAAGGGTCCTGTTTTACAATCTGTGAATTAAACGGTGTGTTGCTTGTTAGTTTACAAGTTATTTGTTCATTATTTGACTGTGGATTGTTGACATTCGATTGGCTTGGGTACCATGCCTGGTTCGGGTATACTAACGATTGGCGCGAGTACCACACTTGGTACAGATATAACAAATGGTTGGCTCGGGTACCATGCCTGGTACGGAATACTAATGGTTGGCTCGGGTACCATGCCTGGTACGAGTTTATTTTACTGCATCATTGCATTGATATTGTTGCATTGCATTGACTATTATTAGTTACGTGAATGGACCGGGCTGTTTTTATTGAATTGTGATATTCATTGGTGGTCCTTGAGTAACCGAGAATCCTATTATATATGTTGAGTTGGTCTTGGATTAGGATGGGTTGTCTGTTTAACACTTAGGTGTTGTTTAGAAGGGATCCCTAGGTGGGTCCGGGCTAAGCAAAAAGGATGATTTATTGAATTCTGTGATTGTTGTTTAGAGTTATAAAAGGTGTATTTCATATGGGAACAAGCTAGGTAGAGACTTGTAGTCTAGGGGAGCGTATTGACTTGTTGCATATTTTCCGTACTTATACTTGATTTGCTGTACTGATTATACACTATTTTAATTGGAACTGACTGATGATCCTATCAGTACACAGTGGTGGTGTACTGATACTGCACTTGCTTTTCTTTCTTGTGAGTACATGCAATCTTCCAGCGGCTGAGACGCGACCTCATATGTAGTACCAGCTTTTCCAGACTTCAAGGGTTAGCCGCTTCGATCGAGCTGCCTTGAATCTATCATTAGGGTTGTAGCCCATTTGTTTCGAGCTTAGACTATTTCTGTTATTTTGGGGTTGCATCCCCGTGTTCTAGATATTGTTAGATGTTTGGTACTGGGACTTTCAGATTCTAGGGGGGTAATTTCCGCAGGTTAACTTAATGAAGGTTCTTTATTATTATTGAATTGCTAGTTTACTTTTATGCACTGGTTTTGAGCTGTTAGAACGATTAAGTTCGGAAAAGTGATGGTTCGCTCACCCGGGGGTTGGATGAGTTTCACTCACGGTGGTCTGGATCGTGACAATAAGGTCACAATATTATATGAAGACAATGTTGTTTGCGCAACTCAATTGTATGCAGAACATATCGGAGAAGATAAAATAAAGTATGTTTTGCCAATAAATGTTTCAAACACAGATTTCAATAGGAGAATGTACACAAGATTGGAATGCATAATCTTCGATAAATAATGTGATATTTTCATAAGGGGAAGTAAAAACACACTGCACTTTTTTTCCCTTAGCGAGGTTTCTTCTCATTAAACTTTTCTGCCAAAGTTTTTAACGAGGCAACAAATAAAGTATACTTTTTCTTTTACTAGAATTTTTTTTCATGGAGTTTTTCCTAGTTAGGTTTTAATGAGTCACATTATCTATCAAAGCATGAACCCCAAGAAATAGTGTTATGAAGCTAATTATTGTGGATGACCACTACTTTAGGAATAAATCCTCCACTACTCCTTACTATTATGAAATTAACTCCCGCACCTTCATAATCTTCTTTTGTATGTCTCTATATAACACAATAAATAAAGGCATAAGAACTTATATTGTATACACTTAAACACTTGAAGACATTTGAGAAACACTTTAAAAAAATAAGAAAAGCTTTCCTCTCTTGTCTCTTTTTATTGTTCTTGCTTTCTTATTTTTTGAAAAATTGGTTCAAATTTAAAGATGTCACGATCTAAATTATCGTGAGTGGCATCCACACTAAATCCCTGGTGGGAGAACCAATAATCCAATCAACACTTAACCCAAAAATGAAACAGTTAAAACCAGTTTCAATAATAAATCTAAGATTCACATCTTAAAAAGTAAAATTAGAAAATCTGCGAAAATAAACTCCTAAAATCTGAAAGTCGTGTACCAAAACTCTAATCTTGTCTGAAAGACAGGAATACAACCCCAAAATCTAAAAAGTTCCAGTTCGAACAAAGGACTAGAACTAGCAAAAGAATCTATGGTAGCTCAAAAGATGCAGCCCACCCTTGAATTTGGAAGTCGTCTGAACTACAGCTGAAGTCTTGCAATAGTAGTCAGAATATGCCATGTACTCAATAAAAGAATAGCAAGTGCAGTATCAGTACACAAGAATAATAGTGTACTGGTAAGATCATCAACCAGCTTCAAAATACGAAATATGAACATACAACCATAACTTAATAAAACATGACAACATGTATAAATCAAGTCAAGTGAACATAAGAAAGACTCCCAGTCATCAATCTGACTTAACCACCATATAATACATATCCAAAAACCCAAAAAATAGACCACATAAAATTTTATCACATTCTTAAGTAACCCAGATCACCCAAGTATCCCTAAGACATCATCTATGGTGTTCAATATGAAATCTCAATTTACACAAGAAATTATCTTAACACTCAAACACACCAATCCGGTCACTCATAGACCAACATGTAGTAATAACATCATAACGAATAAGCCCGATTCACTCAAGAAATCAACACACATAATACTAAATAAACTTGTACCAGACGTGGTACCCAAGCCAACCATAATAAAATTTATAGTAGGAATGGTACTTAACGACCTGTTCAGTCGTTATTAAAAAGGCACCTCATTATGGGTGAGCTATTCGTGCGAAGAGTGGATTAGAAAAACTTTCGGATTGGGAAGTTGGAAAATTTAGACTAGGCTAGTCTCGGATAGATTCGAAATGAGGTAAGGTCTAGGGTAATCTGGGTGCGGATTGGGTATTATATCTTAGATCGAGCTAGTTTTCCATTTGCCAAAACCTTAAAGAGTTCGGAGAATTTTTTGAAAGTGAATTCGGGTGAGTAAAACTCCCGATATTGAAGTTGATGTGAAAGGATTGGTTTGAAACGTCAGGATTTTAAAGTGTGTTGTGTAATGAACACTTTTGGGAAACTTTATGACTTGTTGTCCCGTGTCAACTGCTACAGCGGTTGACACAGCGCTATCGCGACTTACGCTATAGTGGAGAAATTACTGCTATAGCAGAAGTCAATGCTGGTCAACACTACTATAGCAGTGGGTTTCGCTATGGCGGTACCAATATAGCGGAGCGTGGATTGCTATACCAGAATGATAAAATCAGAAAACCCAAAAACGGGTTTTATAATTTCATTCTCTCCCATTCAGCCCCAAAAACATATGAGGGTTACTCCAAAAACCCTCCTAAACTGCTCCAAGGCTTGGGAGCCATGAGGAAGGGAGATTCTGGCTAAAAGGACACGAAACCATGGATTCAGTCCTGTCATCCATTAGGAAACGCCTTGACGGAGCTAGAATATGCATTGTACAGCTGCTTAGTGTTCAAGTAGGCTAGGTTTTCTTATTGAGTAGATGGACCTGTTTACATTTCATACTTATTGTATAGAGGAAAAAGGAGAATCCATGCTTAGGCCTTCGGGCACGGAGTCTGGTGGATTATGGTATTGGTTATGTATGAACTAGGTTTTTGATTTAATCGAATTATCGTGTTGTTATATTTCAGGCTGTAAATGTTATTTGGGTATGACATAATGATAGAATTCAGGGACAAGAATGTCAGGAAGGTTTGGGGAACCGAGAATGTTTTGGATAATTAAATGACAAGTTAAAAAGGGGAATTCAAAAATATTTTTCTATAAAGAAAGTAGGATAATAATAAGCCTTGAATTACCAAGGGTAAGGGATGTATTCCCCATATTGTGCCTATTCTAGAAGAATGTTTGGGAATAAATATATGTACCTTTCATGTGTTAAAAAGGGGTGAACGGGGAATCAGGCTTCGGACGAGATTCAAGGTTGAGTTATGTACCCTGGATAGGGGTAGGTGATGGTTATTGATTCCCATTATGCATTGTATGTTCATGTGCTTTTGCCTAAGTAATGTATGAGTTGCATGCTTAGGGAATAGTTATGAATGTCTAAATGTCCGGATAACAGTCTTGTAAAATGAACTGAGTGTTATTGCTTATTGGTTTACAAATGTGTTTTTGTTCATTGTTTGTTACTGATGGATTTTTGTGTGACATTTGGTTGGATTGGGTACAATGCCTGATACAGGGTACTAACGGTTGGCTTGGGTACCACGCCTAGTACGGGATACTAATGGTTGGCTTAGGTACCACGCCTTGTACGGGGTAACAAATGGTTTGCTCAAGTACCACGCCTGGTATAGGATACTAATGGTTGGCTCGGGTACCATGCCTGGTACAGGTTCTATATTGGTTGGCTCGGGTACCACGCCTGGTACAAGTTTAATTATACATTATTGAATGGGTTTGTCGAAGGTTCCATGAGTGGACCGGGTTGATTGCTGAAATTGTTCTTGTGTATGTTGGTCCTTGAGAGGCCGAGTTGTTACACTTAACTGTGAGGTTGGTACTGGGGTGGACCGGGCATTGTAGGTTAACACTAGGTGTTGGTATAGGGATCCTTAGTCAGTCCGGGAAGGATAAAAAGGGTATTTGCTATTGTTACTTGCTTATTGTTTAAGTTGGTCGTTGAACCTGTTTCATGTGGTTGATAAGTTTAAAAGGAAGACTGAGAGTCTGGAATTATATTGGTATGAGTATAATTTTTACTTATTGTTCTTCACCTGTTGAGTTTCTGAGAGGACTGAGAGTTATTATTATTTGGCCTATAGTTGGTCCTTGAAGGGCCGGGTTAGTGTGTTTAAGTGACAAAGTGGTTCTTCTGTGAACCAGGGTCGCATGTTATTGGCATAGATGATATCCTAGGGATCCTTATTTGGTCCAGGTTATGTAAAAAGGATATGTGTTTATTGTCACTGAGAATCATCAATGTCGGTTAGACTTGTTACGTGTGGTTAATAAGCTAAGGAGGAAACTTGGGGTCAGGTTATAATGTTAGTTGTGGTTACTTGTCGAGTATGGACCTGGGGTCATTAGGACGGTTTGTACTAGTAGGTGGCGGTATGAGGGTTGTGGTCTATGTAACTAAGTAGTGGGGTTTACTCCATGTTATTGAGTCACAATGATTGACTGGGGTAAGGGGATGGTAGTCCGGGTATAAGCATAGATGTCTGGTAATGACAAGTGTGACTTGGAAAGTCTAGGTGCCAAAGTGACTTGAGAAGTCTAAGGGATAGGCAGGCTTGGGTTGATATTGGGTTTTGGTAAGGTGAATGTTGACGGGTTGAAGCATTTAACTTATGTATTTTCCTTGACTTCTTATATGATGGTATGAGTGGATTTGGGTCGACCGATGATGTCTACCAGTATGTGTGTTTATACTGATTCTACTCTTGCTATACCTTTTTAGTATAGTCTGGTTGCAGGATTGGTGATGTTTCATAGGTACACAATGATGGCAATCTCCAGCAGCTCCTACTTCTTGTTTCTATGGTGGAATTATGTCTTCTTTCATTTTTGTATCACTCTTGTACCGGCTTAGACTAGGTTCTGGGAAGGGTTGTTTCCAAATTGTAAATGGGTTATTTCCTCGAATATTATAAATGCTTTTCTTGTATTAAAAAGGTTTATTTTCATGGTTTTATTTCTTTTTCCGCATTACCTGTTGGATCAGGTGGTAAGGATTCTCCTATCTAGGTGGATTATAGTAGGTACCCCCATGACCCGGTAGTTGGGTCGTGACAAATGGTATCAGAGACCAGGTTACCAGTCTCCCAGTACAAGAGCAAAATATTGAATAGAGTCCTGCGGATTGGTGTGTTGATGTCAACATCTAATCTTTGGGAAGCTATGAAGCATTCTAGGAATTATCTCTCTTTGTTCACTCCTTTCGTGCGGTTTGTTACTTTCTTGTATGGGTTGAGTCCAATTGGTATCTCTCGATTCTAATTGGTATCTCGACAAGGAAAAAGGATGTCATTTGACTCCGATTGAGATAACACAAGCAAAGGAAATTTGAACTGGAAAGGTCCCAATTGGTATCTGTCTTGGGAGGCTATGTAAAGGGTGGATGAATCGGCTAACGGTCATCCATGAAGCAAATGAAAGGTAATGAAACTGATTTGATTGAGTGTTGGAGCTTGAGACTTGTGATTGTATGTGTTGCATTGTTTGGATGACTATAATTTTGTGGTGTGTGATTGCTTGAGTTACTTTGAAATTTGTGGTTAGTAAAGAGTCTTAACTTGGTTATGTGTTAATGATTGAAGAAATTTTTGTTTTGTGATTCAAGTGAAAAACAGTATGTTAAATGTTGGGCAGGGTCTTATCATTGGTAAAAATGATAAGGGAAAATGATATATATACTTGTGAGAACTTAGGTTTCAAGTGGTTGATATGTGAATAAGTATCAGGGACAAGGGCTATTATTACTTAATAGCGGTAATTGTGGTAAGACATGGATGATCGACTAATGGTCATCCATGGGATGAATAGAGAGTAAATTATGTGACTTAATTTCATTGTAGCCTGAAGCTGAATTATTTGTGTGTTACAGTGCGTGTATAACTTAGTTGGTTGGTATGTGATTGGTTGCCTTACTGTGAAATTATGTGTCTAAAGGTCGTCATAATTTGAATTGGTATGATTTAGTTTGTGATAAAATGCTATGTGTGTAGAGTTAAAATTTCATATTACTTTTGGAAAAGGACTCATCATTGGTTAAGATGGTTAGGGAAAAGGATTTATGACTGTAAGAAAGCTTCGGTTTTAGGACAATCAGGACTTGGTTGGGAACCATGGGAACAAGGGGGTTATTCGTGTGTAATAGCGGGAATGTAATGTTGAGAGAAATTTTCTTCTGTGAATCTTTTATGATTAGTGATAATTGGATGGATGCTAAGTTTTGATATGTGCATTGACAGAAATAGTCTTGGGGGTTGTTTAAAACCATGGCGGGATTGACGGGGTTAGACAATGATAACCGGGAAGGGGGGTGAGTACACTTTGCTGAAAATTTTAAAAGTCTGGACTGATACCATCGGGACCACCATATCAGAACTGCACCGCTCTATAGCGGGATTTTCTATCACCACGACGGTATCGCTATAGTAGAGTGACAATGGCTATAGCGGAAGGGCGCGGGGCAGATTTCCTGCCCTATTTTCTCCTATTTTTATTTCATTACCGGGGCTTTAAAATGCAATGGTTAAGTTATAAATTGTTATGTAAAATAAGAAAATCAGCTATAGAACTAACATAGTGTGCATATAAGGAAAATAATGTCTGAAATTGACATCCATGTGCGGAAATCAAAAGGAAACAGAAGGACTAGTAGTGTATAAATAGCAGGAATGAGTTATTATACGTGGTTCTGGTGCATTTCGTAACTAATTTTGTGATAATATGGTGCTAAATTCTAAACTATGCACAGTCGGAATTGGTCTTGAGGGTATGTTTAAGATAAGAACGCGATCTCATGTGTTAATGTTGAAAAACAAGGAAGATGAATGAGGGAATTTTTACAGAAATGGAAAATTTTCCAGGCTGCTACTGTTGGGGGTCGCCATAGCGGTGTGCAAGCCTCTATAGCGAGAGGAGTAGGGCATAATCCCTGTCCTATTTTCCCCTATTTCGTTTTTCATTCCCAGGTCATTTTTAAATCGCTAATTGAGTTGTGAGCTATTGCATGATTTATTTAGCATCCATGCGTAATAAAATGAAAGGGTAGATATGGTAGCCTTGGTATTTGGTAAAATTATGATTGGTCATTGGTGGGAATAGTCACCCATGTAGAATTTGGCAAAGAGTAGTATTGGACACTGCTCATAGGATTATGTTAGGAGGGTGAGTAGTGGCTGGTTTATTATTGATGATCCTTAGTGGTAGGGTCGGTTGAGTGGTGGGGGATGTGCTCGCTATAGCATTGGTCAGGGTGTAAGTGCCCGGGTAGAATTCCCTCTAAGACGAGAGTTGACAAAAATCTCAAGCTAGGATGGGTTCCACTGGAATTTTGGTGTTGTATGATTTAGAGATACGTGGTGTCTCGGGGCATAATATTGATAGGATCAAGGTAACATCATGATATGTGAGGTTCATAGTATCCCGTAGGAGCTTCAGAATGGAGTTCAGGTTAGTAGAACTCCAGATATAGCATTTAATGTAAAGGGATCTAGTCCTCCAGGAAAGAGAATTGTTTCATTCGTTAAGTGGGAATTTCTTTTGCTCCGTTGTTTCTACGAGGCCCCGAATTTCTTGGGCACTCGGGGAGGGGTAGTCTAATTAGCCTTGTGTAGCTCGAAGGAAGTTCCTTGATGGAGAAGGATCGAATTAATTTTCAGTTGAGGTTGGGTACACCAAGGGATTTGAAAGTTTCGATGGGTTGCATAAGGTTATATTTACGCTATCATGGTAGAGCATTAAGGTTAAAGGGATGGGCTTGTTCTTTCCCTCTGCCTTAGAGATCATTTGGAGATGAACGATGGGTAAATTGGTATATGTTGTAATGACCTGTTCAGTCGTTATTAAAAAGGCACCTCATTATAGATGAGCTATTCGTGCGAAGAGCGGGTTAGAAAAACTTTCTGGTTGGAGAGTTGGAAAATTTGGACTAGGCTAGTCTCGGATGGATTCGGAGCGAGTAAGGTCTAGGGTAATTCAGGTGCAGATTGGGTATTATATCTTAGGTTGAGCTAGGTTTTCCGTTAGACAAGACCTTAAAGAGTCCGGAGAACTTTTTAAAAGTGAATTTGGGTGAGTAGAACTCCCGATATCGAAGTTAACGTGAAAGGGTTGGTTTGAAATGTCAGGATTTGAAGTGTGTTGTGAAATGGATACTTTTAGGGAACTTTACGACTTTCTATCCCGTGTTAACCGCTATAGCGGTTGACACAGCATTATCGCGACCTCTGGTATAGCAGAGAAATTACCGCTATAGCAGAGAAATTTCCACTATAGTAGAAGTCAACGCCGGTCAGTGCCGCTATAGCGGTGGGTTTTGCTATGGCGGTACCACTATAGCAGAGCGTGGACCGCTATAGCGGAACAACAAAATCAGAAAATCCAAAAATGGGTTTTATAATTTCATTCTCTCCTATTCAGCTCCAAAAATAGATGAGGGTTACTCCAAGAACCCTCCTAGGCTGCTCCAAGGCTTGGGAGCTATGAGGAGGGGAGATTCTGGCTAAAAGGACGTGAAACCATGGATTCGGGCCTGTCATCCATGATGAAATGCCTTCACGGAGCCAGAATATGCATTGTGCAGCTGCTTGGCATCCATGTAGGCTAGATTTTCTTATTGAGTAGATGGACATGTTTACACTTCATACTTATTGTATAGAGGGAAAAGGAGAATCCATGCTTAGGCCTTCGGGCACAGAGTCTGGTGGATTGTGGTGTTGGTTATGTATGAACTAGGTTTTTTATTTAATCGAATTATCTTGTCATATTTTGGGCTGTACATGTTATTTGGGTATGGCATAATGATAGAATTCAGGGACTAGGATGTCGGAAAGGTTCGTGGAACTGGGAATGTTTTGGATAATTAAATGACAGGTTAAAAAGGGGAATATGGAAATGTTTTGCTATAAAGGAAGTAGGATAATAATAAGCCTTGAATTACCAAGGGTAACAGATGTCTTCCCCATATTGTGCCTATTCTAAAAGAAGGTTTGGGAATAAATGTATGTACCTTTCATGTGTTAAAAAGGGGTGAACAGGGAATCAGTCTTCGAATGGGATTCAAGGTTTAGTTATGTACCCGGGATAGGGGTATGTGATGGTTATTGATTCCCATTATGCATTGTATGTTCGTGTGCTTTTGCTTAAGTACTGTATGAGTTGCATGCTTAGGGAATAGTTATGAATGTCTAAATTTCCAGATAACAGTCTTGTAAAATGAACTGGGTGTTATTGCTTGTTGGTTTACAAGTGTGTTTTTGTTCATTGTTTGTGACTGTTGGATTTTTGTGTGACATTTGGTTGGTTCGGGTACCACGCCTGGTACAGGTTACTAGCGGTTGGCTCGGGTACCATGCCTGGTACAGGATACTAATGGTTGGCTCGGGTACCACGCCTGGTATGAGATAACAAATAGTTGGATTGGGTACCACACCTGGTATGGGATACTAACGGTTGGCTCGGGTATCATGCCTAGTACAAGTTTTATATTGGTTGGCTCGGGTACCACGCCTGGTACAGGTTTAATTATACATTATTGACTGGGTTTGTCGAAGGTTCCATGAGTGGACTGGGTTGATTGGTGAAATTGTGCATGTGTATGTTGGTCCTTGAGAGGCCGAGTTGTTACACTTAACTGTGAGGTTGGTCCTGGAGTGGACCGAGCATTGTAGGTTAACACTAGGTGTTGGTATAGAGATCCTTGGTCGATCTGGGAAGGATAAAAAGGGTATTTGCTATTGTTACTTGCTCATTTTTTAAGTTGGTCGTTGAACCTGTTTCATGTGGTTGATAAGTTTAAAAGGAAGACTGAGAGTATGGAATTATATTGTTATGAGTTTAATTTTTACTTATTGTTCTTCACCTGTTGAGTTCCTGAGAGGACCGGGAGTTATTATTATTTGGCCTATAGTTGGTCCTTGAAGGGCCGGGTTAGTGTGCTTAAGTGACAAGATGGTTCTTGTGTGAATCGGGGTTGGATGTTATTGGCATAGATGATGTCCTAGGGATCCTTGTTTGGTCCGGGTTATGTAAAAAGGATATGTGTTTATTGTCACTGAGAATCATCAATGTCGGTTAGACTTGTTACGTGCAGTTGATAAGCTAAGGAGGAAACGTGGGGTGTGGTTATAATGTTGGATGTTGTTCCTTGTCGAGTATCACCCTGGAGGTCAGTGGGATGGTTTGTACTAGTAGGTGTAGGTACGCCGATTGTGGTCTACGTCACTAAGTAGTGGGGTTTACTCCGGGTTGTTGAGTCATAGAGATTGACTAGGGTAAGGGGATGATAGTCTGGGTATGGGCATAGATGTTGGGTAATGACAAGTGTGACTTGGGAAGTATAGGTGCCAAGGTGACTTGGGAAGTCTAAGGGTCAAGGTAATTTGGGAAGTCTAAGGTGTCACGACCCGAGGCTACCCCCTAGATGCAACACGGTGCTCAGTGTCATAAGTGACCCCAAGCTAACCCATGGCATGGCATATCTATACAAGTTCAATTAAAACATGTACTGTGCGGAAGCTAAAAATAGTTTAATATCTGAAGAGGAGGGGGGAGGGGGGAAGCCCAAAATCTATTTGAACATAAAAATATATGTATAGTATAGTGATGACTAAAAACAACACTAACAACTCAATAACTGAACCTAGTCTATGTCTGAAAGCCTCTAACTTATGTGAGTTGCTTGGAAATGCCCCCAGCTAACTAACAAGTCTGAAACTGAAAAGTAAAGCACGTCTATCATCCTCGAACTATAAGGACTCACCACTGAAGCTAATGAGTACGGACTGAAAGTTGAGCTAAGCGTGGTCTGGATGCTAAGTGCCTGAACCTACATCATAAAATGATGTAGCACAAAAGTATGCGTCAAAACTTTGAATGTACTGAGCATGCGAGATATGTGCTGAGTTGAACAATACAAGGGCTAAACATGGAAATATGTATACTGAAGCATAAATTGAGAAGTAAGATGAGATGCGGTGACCAAATAAATATCATGAGTATATGGCATGCTGAACTGAATAACTGAATATAAAGCCAATGCAACATGAGTCTGACTATGGGAGATACTATTAACTGACATACCCCAAGCTGAGCTAACTATAGGGCCAACCTGTAACCTTGGATAGGAGGGTGTTCATACCTTGCCAAGGGTACGAACATGTAATGACCCTTCCGGTCACTTCCACGTTTAAGTTTGAAGTCAAGCAAATCGACAAAAGATATCATAAGTTTGTTAATAAATTTCCTGAACTTTGGGTCAAATGTCTCGAGGCTTTTCTCTCAATATATAAAGAGTTAGAAGTCCCCCGAAATACCAAATCGAAGGTCTACGAGTCTAGTTTCCAACGCACAAAACCTCACGTCCAAATGATCTCGGAGTAAAGAGTTATGACTGTTTAACCGCGGACTGTCTGGCAGAAAACGGGTTGCGAACCAGGTCGCGAACCGGGTCGGATTAAACGCGATTTAAGCCTCGACTTCACGTTTTAAAATGCCATTTCAGTTCTGAAACAGTGATAAAATATAAGGGAGGATCCCGAGAGAATTCTTGAATATCGAAATCGTGCGTAGGCGAATTACGAGCCTAAACTTAAGAACCTTATTAGCATCGTGCGTGTATTTAAAATATTTATTTAAAAGTTGAATTTGGTAAAAATTATATTATTATTGCCTTTTCAAAATATTTAAAAGGTTTATGAAAAATATATTTGATATGATATAAGTGTAGACGTATTTATTTTATAAGGTTTTTATACTCCGTAATATTTTAACGGAGATAGTAAATGTAGTTATGTTAAATTTATTATTTTAATATAGTAGGTTTTATTTGAAATAATTTTCTATGAATTATGGTATATTTAAAATATTATATTTATTTTACCACGAATTTACGTAATACCCAAATATATAAATAACGGGACGAAAATATCTTTAGTACTGCCACCTCCACTCCACATGTTGGTGGAGGGGGTGGCCAGCAACCACTAATAATGAATGTTGGCACTTTCTCAATTGAATAAATCAATTGTGAATTGATTCACTTAGTGCTGATTATATAAACCCACTTTACACCTTCTGCCAAAGGAAACTTTGGTACTGTACATCATATTTGTTACGTGAGGAGTATTGAGGGAGGAAAACTTTGTGTTAATTATTCAATTTCTGAAAAGAAAATCAATTATCTACGTCAAGTTATTCCGTCCCAAATCCGAATTCGATTCCGATTTAGTTTGGATTTTCTCGGAGTGGTTCGAGCTTGGACATCGCTGTTCTAGCAGCTTGTCGTCGAACGACAGGTAGGTTATGATTTATTTTTCCTAGACTCCGTATATATAAATAAAATTGTATTAATGGGCATCCTTGGGTTGGTTATTAGGTTGGTACCACAGACCTCGACCGCTTTATTCATGTCCGCCTATTTTTATTCCTCCGTTGCTTGTAGTATTTGCGGATATATTTTATTTACCCTTGTGGTCCTGCGAGGCCTTGTTGACTCTGGAACATAGAAGGTGGAATTTTAGGAATGTCCGCGAGTCCCGGGCATGAGTATTATTGTCCTTTTAGGCTGGTTATGCTGCCTGGAGTAGCTGTGGCCTGTGCAGGGTCGATAGGTTGATTGTGAACTGCGGGGCAGCTATTGTGTGTGATCATACCATTTCCATGCATATAAAGAGGTTTTATCCATGTTTTACTGTGGTTTTGGCTTCGGGCCTACTGGCACTGTTTTCTAAACCTTGCATGGCCCGGGGGGCCCGTTTTTGATGGAAATGATTTGGAAATGGTTGATTTCACTTGTGGAGATTTTTGGGCAAGAAAGTAAAATTATGTTTAAAATCATCAGTTTTATGATTATCGCTAGACTCGGCAGGCCGGGGTGCTAGTTGAGTTTTCTTGTTACTTGAGATGATTTTAGCCTCGGTTGGACCGAGCACCTGAGATGACTTTTTACTGTTTAGACCCGGCTACGCCCGGGCACCCTGGGAGGGGTTTTTGAGATATTTTCCTACTATTTTTAGTCCTGGACAGGGTCTGGGCATGCATATTCGAGACTGGGTCTCTATCTTGATATCGAGACTGGGTCTCTATCTTGATACATGTTCTGATACTGAGTTTTAGTATGGGGTCTGGGACCTCCATGGACCTTGCTATCCGGGCCAGGGGCTACGGGCTGCGTGTGCCGGAAGAGGGGTATACGGTGGAGTAGAGGTATACGGGCAGAGTCCTTCCATGGAACCTACCTGCTGGGCCGGATCGGCGCCGGAGGAGGTACATACAGAGATACTATGGCACTTGAGATCTTCATGCATCATATCATTCATGTTCGAGGTTCCACCCTTGTTTGCTGTTTGCTGATTGTACGCTCCGGTAGTATGGGATGCCGGAGGGTTTGTTTTCACTTGTTTGTGTTCCTCGGTTGTATGGGCGGCCGAGGGACTGTAGGTAGACTTTTGCTATTTACTTACAGAATTGTTCTCTATTATTGATAAGTATGAGATTGGTGTGATTAGTTGAGTTTGATTCATGTCTCTGAGCATGCCTATTGTCACTCTTTCTCTCTTCTTATTACACTTGAGGTTACCGGTATACCGTCCATTTCGTAAACTTATTTTATATACACTGTTATTGCAAGGACCCCAGGTGCGTTGTTTCTTACCTTCACCTGTGCCTATGGTGTGTATATTTTGCTTACTAGCCTCACATGTGGTTCTGTTGTTTTCCCTCTGGGCTAGTTCCTGTGTACCTTTCATCGATTTCTGTGACTGATTGCTTCTATTCTGTCTATTACTGCTCTTTTATCTTATATGTGCCCAGTCGGCCTATGATACCTACTGGGTACCTTATGCTTCGCATTTGGTGCTCACCCCTACCCCCTGCATCTTTGGGTGCAGATCCTAGCGTGGGCCATCGCCGGTAGATCGTTGTGATCGTGCTTGGAGATCTGTCGGGGACTACTTCAGGCTGAGGGTGAGCTCTTGGCGATCGGAGCTTAGCTTTAGTTTATCTTGGCTTCATGTACTCTATTACCATTCAGAGACATCTGTATATATAGTTTTTGTTTATTTGCACTCCATGTATGTAGTTTGGCTCTATACTATGATACCAGGTCTTGGGGTTTGGTTTAGTTTCCGCATATGTATGTATTTATAGTCCTTTTATCTGTTCTCTTCATCTTGTTCTCTTATTTGCTAGATAGTATCCCATTACTAACTGTTCTGGGCTACGGGGACTGGTTCACCTATCGGGGGTTGTAGGTTCCATCATGACCGAGAAATTGGGGCGTGACAACTTGGTA